>BSSO01003981.1:0-15329 GCA_030267885.1 Mesembryanthemum crystallinum
CCAATCTGTCATGACCCCCCATTAAAAATACCATTTTGGCGATGCGGCCTCTCTCTTTCTTTCATCATAATTTTCTTAAATTGCAAAAAAAAAAAAAAAAAAAAAAAAAGCAGATATTAACATAAACGGTAGTAATAGTAATTGTACTTAAGATGGAAATTTGTTGCTGTAGTAATTATGCAGATTTAGATTATACTACTTGGGGGACTTCTTCCACCAAGTAGCCACCACCGTCAATTTGATCGATTGTGGAATCATTATCAGTCTGATCAAAACCAAATTGTCTTTGATAACGGCCATAGTATCTTTGTTTTCAAATAAATTTGATAAATAATAAGGCCTTGTTTGGCAATCAGCTGGTGGCTGGTAGCTGGTTCGATTAGCTGGTTGGTGATAGCTTGTTTTATTAGCTTGTTTGACTAGTTTGTGGTATTGGCTGGTTATAATAAATGCTTGGTAAAGTTAGCTGGTTATCAGTAGCTGGTAATATGTAAAATGACAAATAAAGACATGTGTATAATTTAGGTAAAATTGGTTGTGGTGTAATTATTGCCAACATTGGGGTAAGATGATCATTTTGAAAAGAGGAATTCAACAAGCCAATACAAAAAGCTACTCCCTTAGCTTTTCCAAATTGGATTGTTTGGGTCCAAAAAAGCCATCTAACAAGCTGGTTACCAAACAAGCTTTATTGTTTTTCAGATTGTCAAATAGTCAAACAAGCTGAAAATGCAACAAGCTAGCTCAAAAAGCTAGTATCCAAACAAGGCCTAAAGGTAAATGAACAAATAAAATTTATATAGTCAAATTTAACTGTACAAATTAAAAAAATTTAATAGTTAACGGTGTTCATTAAAAAAAATTTCCACACCACATGATTACAAATGTGGATTCCATTTCCATAATGTCATCATTATTGCCAATTTGAAACATAGGTATCGGTAATGAAAAAGATTACTATTAATACAATAAAAGTTACCAAGGTAGATGCGACAAATAGATAGTGTCATTTTCGAGCAATTATATAGGCAAGATATTGGCAGATATTATAGCCCACTGATGCTTTCAGTTGAACTGTAAATTCACAAGATGAATAGAAATTTCTTAGCAACTCATATTTGCGCAGTTTGCAGATAAAGCTTTAAGGCTTAAGCCCATAAAAACACACCAAAGGGGCAACATAGAGCAGGTTCTAGTTCTTCCAACAAAACAGAATTCTGGACAATTCTTTCTTGTCCATCTTAGGACTGCCAACACACACAGATCAAGCTTCATCCACTTAGAGAATGGTTAGAAAAAACATCATACAGCAGAGGCCCTCCTTACTAACCCTAGCCCCCGCCCTAATCGACACACCCTGCACCTAGCCCATCGCATACTTCTGGGTCCAGCTCCTCGCTGTGCTCTCGTATTTACCCTTATCAGTCTTGTACATGTGAGCGATCTCTGGGACAAGCGGATCATCAGGATTTGGGTCGGTCAAGAGTGAACAAATGGAAAGCAACACCTGCGCAAAAGAAAATTCGGACATTAAGGCTTCTTTTCGTTTTCCATCACAGATTTCCCATGGTTACATGAATCATGCGCAGGAGGAAAGAGAACATCATTGCTCCTTCAAGATGTCGAGGCAAATGCGCAGTCATCTAATAATGTATAGTTGAAGTAAAAAGGCAGTAAGACAAACCTTAGAAATGGTGAGAGCGGGGCTCCATTGCTCCTTCAAGATGTCGAGGCAAATGCTTCCATTGCTATTGATATTTGGGTGAAAAACCTTTGTCCTGAAAGCTACCTGCAACATATTCCATGGGAGACTTTAAGAGGCAGTCGATTCCCTCTATCCACAACCGTAAGCAAGAAATGAATAAACAGAATAACTAAGAATAATCACATGCTAAATTAGTAAATCTAGAGGGTTGTGATAAAACAAGGAATCCTCCACCACCAGCATGGATGAAAACTTTGTTCAGAATCCACAGTTTGAATGCCAAACAAGTGTGTGCAGCTCAACAATAGAACATCAAACAATACTATGCTAAACGCAGTTTGATGAATCAATCATAGTTGAAATCATCAGAGCCCCATTTCATGCAAGGCAACTGGTTGAGTGCCCTCAATGGGGCACCAAGTTGCACCTAATGAGCAACACAGGAATCAAATGAGCATTTTGGAAAACAAATGTGCATGCTAAAAAAAATGAGCATTGTTGAAAACAAAAATTGAGCACCTACTAAGACAAATGTGCATTTACTTACAAGCAATGACTATAAGTGCACCTTAAGGTGCCTCATTGAGGGCACGCAACCTACTTAATACTGTATGTCACTGATCACAGATGGATTAGCCACTCCAATAAAGTTTCAGTAGTCAAACAAATGTAACAAGTAAATCCAATAGACTGTGCAAGCATCACTTTGTTAGAAGCCTAGCAATTGTTGAACTATATTTATGAAACAAAATGTCAACCATTCAAGCATGTGCACCTTGGGTGGTTTAAATGGATAATCTGGAGGGAAGTGAATGGTAACTAGGAAAAGCCCTCCTGCATATGGACTGTCAGAAGGTCCCATAATGGTTGCTTGCCAATGGAACATGTCTTCACCAACAGGACCTGAAAAGCAGGAAACATTAGAGTTTCAAGTACAAGGCTGCATAATAAATGTTCCAGAACTAGACAGGCTAGTTAATTTCTACAACCAAATGCTTCAACAAACATCAATTTACAGTAGAACTGGAACATTAACATAAATCAGAAATCCTTTGTAAATTCTTCACATCTAGGCTGTCATCTAAACTACAAGCATGATGTGTTTGTCAACAATTGTGTCAATGCCAAACCAAAGACCAGACCTAAGCATGGAAGCAACAATTTTATTACAGATTTTTACAGTGAGGGGTATTAAATATCCATTGTTTTGTCCATTTATTGCAAGGCATGAAGTAAAACTAAAACATGAGCAGGAAGAGGTAAAATAACATGCAAATGATGTAAAAAGCAATTTAAGGCCATAACCCCACAAGACGAGTTATCAAAAGAAGCAGAGCACAAATCACGCACCACCTACCTGAACAAAAGTTAGCACTCAACAGCTAAAACATGTGACACAGTGAAAGTTAACTAGTTAAGACAAGTGTTTCCTACTAAACCTACTTAGACAACTGCTCACCACACTTCTTCTCTTAGTCAAGCACGTGCCATTTAAAAATCTTGACTTATGTACCTCACCAACTCTTCAACCCATAACTTACTAATTTCAAACTTGACCATCACATTAAGTGGTTCAATATACCTTTCAGGTTTGCGAACTATATTTCACAGAAAGAAGCTAGCCACTGATGTTAAACAAATTTTCTAGCCATGATATGATAAAGATTTTATTTTTATTTTTTTGGGTTAAACTTAGATGACTGTTGCCATCACAGGATACGAGACAAACTCAACAGTTCAATACCCATCTGCCACAAGAGTCAACAATCAAAATACTCCACGTCATAATCATGATGATTGTCCATGCCTCCTTTAACTTTAATAGGAATCCCACAACCATCTTCGGTGAAGAATAATGATGTAAAGATCATCAACCAACACTACCAGAAACCATCAGACCATTACCATAGGCAATCAAGTGACCGCTACCAGTATTTCTGACACCCAACAAAAGTCTTTTGCTCAACCATAAAAATCTTCCCACACACTTCTTGAAGCAAAAACACTCAACTGACTCAACACGACCATTCCAGCCAAGGCATTAGGGCTCTCCATTCAGTTGTAGCGCATATATGCCCTCAAACCGCAACAAAGTGCTCTGTTGGACGCTCACAAGTCACAACTGGACACAATAGACATCGTATCCATCATGACACGGAAATCCTCATGAGAGACAACAAATTCTTCCAATCCTTACATGATTTTCACTATCATCTACGGCTCTCTCTTCCTCTCAAACTCTCCTCCCCTTCCCCCTCTTCCCCTTTACCTGGATAACTTATTTATACCCAATCCGCTGAACAGCTAATCAGACCACTAATCCGCAAAACATTTAATCCCCTGATGTATAACTTTTTGCTGCCCATATCAATTCAACGACTAATCATGCACTTCCCACAAACCCAAACCAGAATTCACTTAATGTTCACACAAATTTGCACTGGGAACTCAGCAATTACAAAAGAAATCCACATCCCGTCAAATCATTACTCTGATTTCTAACATTTCTGACCCCACCCCTTTCACCCAAAAAATTAGCAAAACCTAAAAAAATAACATCAGAACACGAAAAAATAAAATCAAAGGTGAAACGAAATGAGATACCAGCGCTGCAAGAGGTTGGAGGATCCTTTTGCAGATCCTTGAGCTCCTTCAAGATCCTCTTCGATGCCATCCTCCTTAACCTGCACAGACCCAAAAAAAATAAAAGCCCAAATCAATTTAGGTCTTAAAAAATGCAACGAAAATGCCCAAAACAAAATAAATTGCGAAAACTCGGAGACAATTCGAACCCATAAACATACTCTCTTTTCTCTCTCTCTCAACGAGCAAAAAAGGAAAAAAAAATTTCTAACCGAAACAAAGACGCAAAATTCAGATCTCAAACGATCGACAACAGAACGCAAATAAATACTGTACAAACAAGAACCCTAAAAAGAGAAAAAGAAACGAACTTTTGTGATTTGATAACGTACCCAAGAAGCAGAACCGATCCTTGTAGTGTGATTAAGGCGGAAATTCCCCAAACGAGGTGTTTGTTGTTTTCTCCCCGGCCGGTAGGAATGATAGAAAGGGAGGAAGAAGACAAGCAAAGAGAGAAAGGGGAGATTCTTTATGGATTAAAATATGTCTTTGGTGGATTGGTTCTTCATTCTTCCCCTTTTTTTCCTTTTATTTTACTCCACTTATATTTGATTTTTGGAGTAAATTTTGTGTAACGCTCCTAACGCGTCCTCCCGTTTTCTCCTTTTCCGGATGGCATGCTATGTAGTCATGGTGTGTTCATTTTAAATACGCCGAATTAGTAGATGGGTATTTTTTGTAACCATTATTTGTTATTTGGGTATTTCAAAAACCTCCGGTGTCAAATGAATATTTTTAATGGACCAAAATCGCATACGAGACCAAAACTTTGCCGCCGGTGACCAAAAATTCATTTATTCTATTTTTTTATACTGAAATGCATTTCCTTATTACGTTTATACACCTAAAATCACTTTAATTCCCCAGAAAACCAATTAACTCCCAATTTTTTTGAGAATGGGAGAGAAAAAGGAGGAAGTTAAGGAGGTTTTGGGGGAGTAAAGTGAATTTTGGGTAAATAAAAGTAATAAGGAAATGCATTTCAATATCAAGAAAATAGGATAAATGAATTTTTGATCACTATCGGCGAATTTTTGGACCCATATGCACTTTTGATCTATTAAAAATACTAATTTGTCATCAAAGTATTTTTAAATACCCAAATGGCCAATGCTGGTTATAAAAAATACGCATCTGGTAATTTGGCGATTTCAAATAAACTTGACTTGAATTGAAGTGAATTTGATAGAATAAATAGTAGTATGTGAGATAAAAAGTAGGTTGTTGAACTGAATTGAAATGAAATAATTCAATTAAATGCATATTTGGTAATATGAACTGAACCCATTGCTTGGCACCATGATGATGGCTGGTAGAGTGTAGACAACTCACCTATACGGGAAAAGGTGTGTTTGAATATCATTCTAGAATGCCTTTTTAGTTATGGATGTAATATGTTTAAACGCACATGTGAACTCAAATTGCAATTATTCTACTGTACTCCAACGGCGAGTGCCCAAGAAAACTATAAGGTTGAAGAAAAAACTTTAATATTATTTGCATTGTGTCCATCACAATAATTACGGTTTTAGTTTTATGAGAGGTGACATTGCCATTGGACGAGCCTTTTTGTTTCTACTATAATAGAGGAAATTGATACATCAAGGGGCGCCTTTGAAATGATGGAGATGTGGCTATGGTAGCATATGAATGATGGCAATATGTTCAATCGTAACATCAAGTGTTTTTATTGCAATTAGTTGAGTCAATTATTTCCCCAGTGGCTAAAAGAAAAAAAAAAAATTATCTTAAAAGAATTGAACAAAATTTGAGGCACCATAGTGCTTGATTGTTGAAATACATTGATACGTGTGATGTTCTCAAAAATGAAGTGTGGTGGGTTGGATTGGTTATCAGCGGCCATTTTGTCCAGTGGTGAAGAGGTAGTAAACACTATGCGCATGAAACTCCATAGTAGGAGTGTTTGAAAGATGCAAAAGTAAGACATATATCGAGGTCACAAAGAAATCTAATCTCATTGGAAACGTTAAATCGAGCTGGATTATGCCATTATACCCATTCATATCGGGGCACAATCGTTTTTAGGTTTCCAAGGGCGACTCGGTTATTATCGAGGGAAGGAAGATCAAGAGAAGTGTTTAACATAATTGAGCGAGAGGTTATTGGAGAGGTTCGATCAGGTTCAAGTGGAGATATTAAGTCAAAAGTGTGACTTCAAGACCAATCTTTGATCAAATATGAAAACATGTCGGGTTTGGTCATTTGGAAAGGTGGGTTAGAAATCAAGTTCAACAAGTACATAAATCATTGAAGGCTCACAACATTGCAAGCAAATCAGATATGCACAACATGCACGTATCGAATAGCACAATCATAATAAAACACCCAAATCACTATTCAAGTTTCACCATAGTCAGTTTTCACATGAACCGAATGTGTTACCGAATGGTATCAGAGCAAAACACACACAACTATTTTCAAAAAAGAGAAAGAAAAGAAAACACAAATATTTGGACCCACCAGGCCACCACCATGTTTATCAAACCCACATGATGACATACCACCTCCTGTGACCACCCACCGACCCCGACCCCCCTTTTTCTCCGATCTAACCACACCACAGGCGGCGCCGATCGGAAAATGAGTCGGTACAGCCACCGCTACAACAACCGCCCAGTCAAACTCGACGATTTCAAGCCCCAATACGACGTCGCACCGGAACCCTTAGCCACCGAAATTGACGACCAACCTCAGCCGTCGGATGACAATCCGGTGGAGGATCTGGAGCCGTTCATGGGGGTCAAGACCCGAAGAATGGCTTCGTTTCATAGGAATTATAGAGGGGATTATATTGATGTCGCTTCAAATCCTTACCTCATGAAAATTCTTGATAAACAAGGTAAACTTTCTAATTTCGGGTTTTAGTTTGTTTCTTTCGAGCTAAAGTTTTGATTTGTTGATTGTTTTTAGCTGAAATTGAGCTTAGTATTTGCTGGTTAGCATTTTTGTTTGATCACATTGGCGAGTTTTGTCGAATTATTATAGTTTTAGTGTTTGAATTGCATTATGCTGATTGCTTATTTTGGAGTTACTACGGTCTAGAAATGGGAAATGACAAGAAAGTGTGAATGTATTTAAATGGTTTTTTGGTGGTACAAACCCTAGAAATTGTGGGAATTTTGAGTTATGCAACTCAAATTTCGATGTTTGTAATAAATATGGAAACTTTGGAGGAGGAAAAAACTGATATTTTTTGTGCTTGGAGTACTGGTCAAGTGTTGATTGGATGCTGTAAAGCATAAGTTGGTATATAAAGCTCTTGGAGATTTTGATTGGTGATACGTGTGGATTATATGAGGTTCGGTAAGTTGGAGGTTGATTGGAGTGAACAGGTAGTGTATGCTGGACTAGAGATACTTCGAGTTCATAAGAATCCTAGAAATGATTGAGTTATGGGGAGGGGAGGGGGGTTGTTTCCTAATGACAAGCTAGATGAGTAGTAATACTGACACATTTAAGATTATTTATGCATTTGAATTGTTTTGTTGTGTGGTGAATAAATTGAATAAGGTTGTTGAGATGCCTAATAAATCACTCTTCAAATTTATCAGACTGAGCTTTTGGTTCTAACCCTTTCCTTATATCTCTTTCATTAGTTTGCTTTTGCCTCGTCAATGGCTTGTTTCTTCCTTTTGGCCAAAGAAGCAGCTTTTAGAAACCTATTCTAGTGATCAATCTGATGCTTGGATCAGATGGACCAGCTATTCTTTTGGTTTGGTGCATTTGGATTTTGTTGTGATTTTTTACATTTTCTATGGCACATGATGTGTTTGATTGCAATTTACTATCTCACTTGTCGTCCTATCCCATTTGAACAAATTTCATGCTTCCGTCCTATCTGAATGTTTAGTATAATTCTTGGGACAAAGGCACCTATTACACTGTTCAGTGTTTCTAATATTTGGATGTTGGAGTTGTGATTACTATATATTGTAGTAAATCATGTGCACACACATGCTATTTCAGTTATCATCTAACTTTCTTTGAAACTGTTGATGTTTCCAAGGAATTTTGGTAAACTGAGGCTAGATGCAGTTTACTTCTTATAAGAAGAGGGAGGGGGGGGGGGGGGGTTAGACTAGAAGCAGTTTAGGATATGACAATGAAGCAATAATGCTGCTTCACACATAAAGCTATATCAGTTGTTGGTCTTGTTGAGTACAAAAAAGATGATGTGATTTAACAGAGATCATCGCACACTAAGAAAGCTGGAAGAAATTTAGTCTATCATGGTGGATGTTTTAACTAATATTGATGTGCTACTTTTTCATACCAATGACACACTACAATTTGAAAAGGAAACAGCTAGTGGAGGATAAAAAATAATATGTGGGATTCCGCTAGGAGTATTATTTCTTTACCATTACTAG
Source organism: Mesembryanthemum crystallinum (assembly GCA_030267885.1). Lineage (NCBI taxonomy): Eukaryota > Viridiplantae > Streptophyta > Magnoliopsida > Caryophyllales > Aizoaceae > Mesembryanthemum > Mesembryanthemum crystallinum. The sequence continues at coordinate 8,740 of BSSO01003981.1, forward strand.
TGATATTGCTAATACCGTTATTGTTTCTACTATAACTGCTGTTCTACTACTTCCTTTCATCGCAATCCCCCCCCCCCCAACGGTGTCTCTCGGGAACAGTTGTTTTGTGCTTAAGGGTTAGGCTTTGTACATATTAACCTGCTCAGACTCGTCCAGTGGTATTTGGGCTGTCCTTATTGTGCGGCTATAGTGAATATCATGGGGTATTTTCATCTTGAGACCTTGACTTTCTGATTGCTTTCATGGATGCTCTCTCTGATATAGGAGTCAGACCTGTTAAACTTTCAGTTTTAGTTGCTTTGGACTGACTTGAAGCTTTGTGCCTCACTGGTTTTGTAGGTGACAGGCAAGTTCTCTTTGCTGACAAGGTTTTGAAGTTTACTGGCACTGGAAAGATGAAAAAACGTAACCTTATAATAACTGAATTTGCCGTTTACATAGTTGATCCTGAAACCTACGCCCTTAAACGACGGATTGCCCTTGCTGCTGTGGAGAAACTGTATTTAAGCACATTGTGTGATAATTTCTTTGCAATTGTCATTCCAACAGAGTATGATATGCTTATGGCAAGCACAAGAAAGACCGAAATTGTAACTGTCTTGGTGGAGGCCACAAAGAGTGCTTCTAACTTTGAGCTTGATGTCATTTTCAAGAACAGGTGATTTTCTATCATGCTATTGCTCCAGAAATATTCCCAGACTCCAGTGGGAAAATTGAAATACTTGGCACTGGAATTCTATCGCTTTAGATCTTTTTAAAACCCCTTTTACATATCAGTTAGTATTTGGCATTTGCTAGAATGAATTCAGGTATCAACTGACTGTTTATTTGACCTTTCTATGTCTTTGTCTGAATGGCCTATCTCTATGTCCAGACCATTCATCCATCTTATATCCTAAATGTCCTTGACATGACCTGAGTAGTGTTTCATGTTCTTCATCTTCTATTTGTCCTGAAGGCATTGGAATTTTCAGTAGAAGTTGCTGATATAGATGATCAGTCGAATAAATTTACACGTGATTGGGTAGATAGCTCCCTCGAGACTAGACAAATTGTGACCTGCCATGTAGCCCATAAATTATCGGATCTGTCTAGTGCCTGAACTTTGGAGAGTTGATGTATCTTATTGATTGCTGTTCTAATTAATATGATTATTGCAATAAACTGTCACAATAAACGCCATTAGAGTTGGTCTGCTGTGCATTTGGGGTTGGTCTCAGATGCCGTTTGACTTTTGGTTTTTATCTCTGTTTCCCTTGTCTGTTTGATTTTCTTTTATTAGCGTTCAGATGATTAAATATCAATACCTTATCTGATTTCTAAGTACATGGCTATTGTGTGGAGATCTTGGTTTTCATTTTATTGGCCATCTTCACTTTTCATCAATGCATATTTGGCTAAAGTCATTGAGGCGGTAACTTTTTATCGATTATTTTTCCTTTTTTTTTTTTTTTTTTGTCAGGTTTGAGTATAATCCAGCTGCTGATTTGGTGAAGGAGGTCATTTTTGAAGAGGTCGAAGGTTTGTATGATCTTGCCCCTTGTAGATTGTCTCATGCCTCATCATCAGTTTGTCTAATCTAATGTTTCTCCTTGGTCCTTGTGATTAGCAGGTGGTGTAAAGACACGGATCTTGAGGAAGCTGGATGAAGACTAATCTATCAGTATTACATGACTAAGGTGTTAGTGTTGGGATTATGTCTCTGTAATGCAGATGATATCCCCTGACAGAATCCTGTTTGCTCTGCGTCCAGGTCCTCAACGCCAAAACCTTCTACTATACAACATGTACATCATTCGTTCCAATTTTCATTTTTCTTTTGTTTTTCCCTTTTTGTTTTCCAGATTTGTGTGCATGTTAGATTTAGATGCTTTGAGTGTGTAAATGTACTGGAAAATTTATGAAAATTTCCAAGTTGATGTTCCCGATTTCTAAGAAATTGACCATTATTTAGTGCTTTACTGCTTAGTTGATCTGATTTTGGGTGACGAGCTGACAATAATACAGCTCACATGCTACAGGGTATAGAGGAGAAAATGAGAAACTACCGTCAAAGTGTCAATGGACATTCTTGATCCATCAATGACCCGAGTTTGAATATTCTAACCCAGTTGTAGATGACTTGTAACATTGGTTTTCATGTGTTGGATTTACTATGGGCACAAGTGGAGCGTATTTTTTGGACTTTGAGATGGAAAGGAGGCATAGAGTGTCATTTTAGACAAGTTTCAAACATAGATATTTGGTATCATACTCGAGTGACACATAATTTACCAGCTAAGCTAGTTGGTATCCACATACTTACATAAATAAACTTTTAACTTTGGGGCGTTAATTGATTTTATTTCTTTTTTAAATAGTGGCGGTGTCTGGTATGAGAGGTTAAGTATTAATAGAGCGAGAAAATGAATAAGTAATTATTAGGAATCAATAGATATTGCCGTGATTAGAGTATCGTCCTCCAATTGTATAATTGTTTTGGGTGCAATGGCTGTCAGAATAATTTGTCCATAAAAAGTTCAGGTTCTTTAGTAAGGGATAAGTTCTCTTATTTTGTTCATCAACCAGCCAAAACAAGGGAGTTGACTTTTGGACTAAATCAACAGATGAGTGTAGTTAGGTTTAAGTTAACATCATCTTTATATTCTTCTTAAGATATCAATCTTCAACTCATTGACTATTCACATTTGACATCGCATTAGCTGTGAATCATATAGAGAGAGAGAGAGAGAGATAATGCACTTGTCTAAATTAATTCATCCCCACTTTACCCTACAAATGATAAAATAACATACAAAGAAAGACTAGAAATAATCCAAACCATGTGGCTCAACCTCTAAGAAAAATCCCTTTCCTCCCACCCCAAAAAGTGAGAAGAAATTTTTTAAATCAAACAAAACTTTTTTGTTACAACTAATTTTAACTACCAACACAAGCAATCTTATTGTGGGGCTGACGTAGAAGAACCTATGTCAACCACATGTGGAAGGGATGCTGCTGGTGTTGGAGTTGAAGCCTCCGACGAGGGGCGGGTCCCGGAGCTCCCTCGCCGGATATCCTCCACCATCTTAACCACCTCCCACATCTTCGGCCGCCTGTCTGGGACCCGCTCAGCGCAAGCCATACCTAGTTGTAGCATTGTCACCATCTCTTCCTCTATGTTAGGGTACCTCAAGAGCTCTACATCAAAAACTTCAGCTGTCCACTCTTCTCTAACCACAGAATTCACCCATTTCACCAAGTGCATACCTTCCCCTAGGGGAGTTTTTCCAGTAAGGAGCTCGAGTATTAGGACCCCGTAGCTATAGACATCGGATGCTTGGGAGACTTTTCTAGGGTCGGTCACTTCTGGAGCCTTGTACCCTATGATCCGTTGGACTGGGGGAGCCAATGGGGTCACTATGGTTGCTAGACCAAGGTCGGATACACAGCCATCGTTTTGAGGGTTTAGGAAAATGTTTGAGGATTTTATGTTTCCATGGACTAGTTTCCCACCATTTTGGGTGTGGATGTGAGCAATGCCTCTAGCTGCCCCAATAGCGATTCTTAACCGTTTTTCCCAGTCTAATGGAGCTCGATTTTCTCCTCTTTTCCCTGCAAATATGTTGATAAACATTGCATCATGAAACAGCATCATATTTAAATATCGAATTGAAATTATTGAATCAGCCAAGATTGCACTTACCATGTAAAATTGTTGACAAGCTGCCCTCGCTGAAGTAATCATATACCATTAGCTTTTCATCTTTGGAATAATAGTATGCCCTTAGTGGAGCCACATTCTCATGCCTAATGCTGCCAACAATCTCCATCTGATGCTCGAACTCGCGTTTCCCAACACTAACTTCCTTGAGTCTCTTCACCACCACGGTGGTGGGATCTTCCAGGGCAGCCTTGTATGTCGTTCCAAATGTGCCCTTACCAAGCACCTCAGCTGATGCCCTCAACAGATCCTCCAAATCAAATGCCAAATTAGAGCCCTCAAAGAATGTGATCTTCCCATTTTTCTCTTCTTGGCTCTCCCCAGGCGCCCTTTTCTTCTTCGAAGCTATCTCCTTTAGCGACCTCAAGCCACTGTTGTTTCGATCACCTCTTTTGTTCGAGCATAAAACAACCATCAAAGCTGCGATCACCACAAACACCACTACAGAACCACCGACTATGATCCCCAACAATGCAGGCTCCCCAATTCGCTTGGATTTGTGGGATTGGCTAGTAGGTGGAAGTGCTGATGGTATCGGAGGAATAGAAGCCGTCTCAGAGGAAACATTATTACCAGAAAATGCTGAAGTTGGGAATCTTAGAAGTGACTTAGGCAAAGTCCCATTTAAATGGTTGTTTGACAGGTTCAGAAACTTCAAACTAGGGATAACAAAATCGGGTATTTGACCAGAAAGCGAGTTCCTTGAAAGATCAAGAGTTGTAAGGTGGGTCAAATTAGAAATGGATGGAAGAATACTACCATTGAAGTTATTGTTTGACAAATTGAGAACTAAAAGATTTTGCCAAGCAGAGAAATTCAAGGGTAAAGGACCAGAAAACCTGTTGGACTGTAGATACAGGGCACTTAAGTTACCCAGGTTGGAAAAATCAGATGGAAATAGACCTGAAATCCCATTATTCCTAAGGCTAAGTGTTTGAAGAGCCGTAAGGCGACCAATCGTATTGTTGGGGATCGAGCCTTGAAAACCGATACCAGGCAATCTAAGAGCTGTAATCCTTGTTTGGTCATCACTGCAGGTGACACCAATCCAGGTAGTGCAGGCAGGAAAGGTTGGATTCCAGTTCAGTGACCGCGAATGCGGCATATTTTGAAGGAATTCAAGCAATGCTTGCTTGTCTTCAAAGGGTTCAGCACAAATATGGCAGAAAGTGAAGCCAAGCAAGAGAATTGCTGCTAAAATGAAACCCAATTTGCCCATTTTTGTGCTCTCCTTGAAATTGCAGCTTAAAGGGGAAATTCAGCACACGGTTTTGCTACTTTGCTGATATACTGTTAGTTGGTTCTGAGAATCTTGATCATATCTAAGGAAAGAAAAAGAATTGATGAGTAAGGGCATTATATGTAGTAGAAGCATCAGAGAAAGAAATACAGTAAATTGTGCATTAATTAGTAAAACGTATGGAGTAATTAAGACCAACGGTCATTTTTGTCAATTACTACCATAAGAGCTAGTAATACTAGTCAATTCAGTTAGGCAACAACATAACTTCGTCCCTGACTTGTCCTGTCAACTATTTAAGGTCATGTTTGGTAAGTATCGCCCAGAAAATTTTCAGCAAAACAGCCAAAAGCCAAAAAAACTGAATTTGCCCATTTAGACCAAAAAGTTTCAAACTTTCTTCAATTTACTGGAAAACAAACAGAGAATAGAAGAGAGAGAGAGAGAGCTGAACTTACTCATTGATGATCAGAAACCCAGTAACAGACTGAAGCAGAGCATCCCTCTCTGTCTCTCTCTCTCTCTCTAAAAGATCAACTTCAAAGGCAACAAAAACAGAGGAAGTTGAGTAAGAAAGCCAAAATAAGCTGCAAAGTTGCAAGCTTTTTGAAGTTTCAGGAACTGGGCACTTACCAGAAATTCAACAGCAACAATGAGTCTGACTTAATTCTCTGCTTTTCACCAATAGAGGAAGAAAAAGACAGGGGAAGAGAGAGAAAGAGAGAGAATTGAAGGGGGTATTAAATTGTACCCTGTGATGATGGAAGAGCATGTGAGAGAGAAAAATGTGTTTATTGCTTGTAAAGGTGGAAAGTCATTAAGAGAGAGAGAGAGAGAGAGAGAGAGAGAGAGAGAGGTGTCTGGTTTTTAGTACAAAATTAATGATCATCTAAAATGGGTTGTTTGAGAAACTTATTAAATGCAAATTAATACAGGAATTTTTTTATGTGTTTGGTTGAGTAAGTAGATAAATCTGCAATAATGGTGAATTATTAATAAATTGATTAAGGAATTAGAATACTGGGGGAGTTTGAGTTTGGGCGCAGGATGAGGAAGATGCATGTGGAGACAAAAATGAGACAACTAAGGAAGAAATGAAAATCCTTGTGTTTGCTTCAACATCAACCCTGCATTTACGCCATTGTTTTTGTACCTCTTACAACCATTTTCCATTTTCTAATTGATTCTTTTCTGATAGTAGTAATAATATCAATGTGGGATATCGCTGCCATGTGATGTGAGCAGCCTGGTTTTCCATTAATTGTTATTTGTTTTCTGAAAACAATCCCTAATTACACTTGCTTAGGTGTACGTGTAATAACTTTGATGAACATACGCTTCTAGGAGGGTGGCTTGTCTATGTCGGAAACCAGATACGACACCTATTTCATATGATGTTCAAAGGATAATTAGTACGCACAAAAATTTGAGTTCCCTTATTCCCGTATTCTCGTATCTCATTTACATGCCCATACTTACAATATAAGCTGATGATAAAAATTTTGAAAAATTCCATTTTGGTGCCCTGACATTTGGTGTAATAATAAATTGATGTCCTGACATTTGACTAATTCCATTTTGGTGACCTGACATTTTAAAAAATATTTCATTTTAGTGACTTGACCTAACTTCGTTAAGTAGGCCATT
>BSSO01003982.1:0-15328 GCA_030267885.1 Mesembryanthemum crystallinum
ACTTCCTCCGTCCATCTTAAATGTTGTCAAATTAAATTTGTACGGACCCAAGAGGTGTTGGCCCACTGGTAAACAAGCTTTGTCTTATACACCAGGTCACGGGTTCGAGCCTCCTACGAATTTATTCGTGGAATACCCGAGGCCGTGCGCTAGGAGGTGTTCCTCCTTGCAGACACCAAAAAAAAAAAAAAAAAAAAACTAAATTTGTACGGAAATTAAGAGGACTATATAGATAGTGGGTAGAGAGAGATAGAGATTAGAGAAAGGGTGAGGAAAAATAAATTATTTTTAAATTTGGAAGTGGGTTTGTTGTTGAATTTTTTATATTATTTGGTTTATAGTGAAGGGGTATTATTGGAAAGTATGTGGGATAAAATTGGTTTAACAACATTTGAGATGGACAAATATTTGGGTGGTTTGGCAGTATTTGATATGGACGGTGGGAGTATTTCACTGCCCATTTTTTGTTATTTCTATTTCTAGTTTATGGTTTCTTCTCAATAAATAGTGAATACTCCACATTAATCGTATAAATAAATGCAAGTGGCAAATTAGTCCCCCGACTTACAATGTTCGTGTAATCTATCCCCTTATATTTTCACCTGAGAAACTTTTTACGAAAAATCAAATAGGACTTATTGTAGTCAATGTAAGATAGTAAGACTGTAAGAGGAGTAAATTGCTTCATTAAAAGTAATGAATGAATTGCACTATTTATAAAAGTTGTGGGGGTTATTTGCTTATTTGCCTGAGTAAATAAATATATTCAATTGTGATACATTTTATTTTGCTAGTTCATTTCAACTTACCAATATTACATTCAGCTTAGTTTAATCTTTTTTTTTTTTTTCTTTGAATAGAAGGGAGGGGTAAACCTCAAAACATTGATAGTTAACAACTAAAATCCACGCTAGGATTCAAACTCGCGTTACTAGGATCACCTTACAAGATGTTCACCAACTACGCTACACTGCGATGGGTTAGTCCAATATAATTCAGTTGTTCAGTAGCGCAACTTACTTTTTTCTCATAATTATTTTTTGTTTAGTTTATCAATGCAACACATTTAATTTGAAATGAATACACCCTTAATTCTCTCATTAAAGCTCTTTCAAACTTGGTTTGCATACAAAATATTTTCAAACTTTTAATGAGATATTTTTGTTGAATGACTAATGTCGTAGTTTTGACATCATAAGAAGTGAATTCTAATTGACAAGAATTAAAATATTGACATTATAGGTCATATATATACGTATTATTTTTTGGTGTTAATATACATATTATTTATATATAGATGAGTACAAATGAGTCAATTCTGATAATGAATATCTTACAAAGTGATCCACATTACAACTTAAGTCGTTTCCAAAAACTATTACTAATGAGAACTATTCCACACTAAGCTAACGAACTTATGAATATCAACATAACATTTTTTGGGATGTGAATCTTCTCCCATAGAATTAAAATATACATAAAGCAAAGTCATACACACATTTGAGACCTCTTCTTGTAGTCACTCCTTCAACAAGTGTGACTTCCGACTTACCTAAATTGTAAGTTTATAAGAGGGTGCATTGTGGTAAGCCCTGTGTCCAAGTTACTACTTGCCAAAAAAAATGTGTAAGTTTATAATTCATGGAGGTCCACCACTATTCACCAAATCAAGTAACACATATCAAATCTGAATGTTATTGTTGGTCTTGAAAATTTGAATCCTTATGTTCATTAGCAAAATAGTGAGATCAATTTACCATATTCTCTTAAAGATAGAAATTTGGATTTGATATTCAAGAATCAATGAATTCGCATAATAAAGAAAATTAAAATCGCTCATTTGAGTGAAAAATCATTGTCATGTTAGTTATAAATTCAAAATAAATGAATGTTAATGAATAAATAAAACATCTTAAGAATAGAAGAATATGAACATTTAACCTCATTTGGTTACCAAATTGGAGATGAAAAAATGAAGATTAATGGATATGAAGTAGAAAAATAAAAAAAAGAAATTAAAATCATATTCCAGCAAAAAAAAAAAAAGGACAAAAATAAGAAAAACAAAAACAAAATTACAAACCCAACACAATGCAACATTTCACAATACTAATTTGAGTTATGGTGGCTTGTTGATCATATCCTTCGATAATGAAATTGTACGGCTGATTGGATTATTAGATTAGCTCACTCTTCGGTGGAACCGGAGCCATTAATTGGACCAATTCTCAATTTGCTAAGCTAGATCATATCCTTCTTGGGGATACTATGGCCAGGCTTTAAAAGGCGACAATTAGGGGTGGTTATGGGTTGTATTGGATCGGCCCACATGTCATGTCGACATGTTTGAAGTTTTGGAGAGCCGACTTGGCCCACAACCTACCCAATACATATCGTTCTGCCTCTTCCCCAAGGCAACCCACGATCTATCGTGGCGTGTCCTGTGCCAGCATGTCGTGCCTATGTAAATTTTTTAAATTTTATATTATTTAATTTTTTATTCTGCCGTGCCGTGTTTATCTATGCCTAAAATTATCTTGAAATGTGACTCGGCACGATCACGGCCCACCATATCGTATCATGTGTTGGGTCGTGTCTGAAGTGGGCTAGTGTCGTGCCCGTGTCAAATTCGTACATTATTAGGTACCTACTCCAGGATAAGACCCCTAACGTATTGTTAATACGTTAGGGGGAAAAAAGAAAAAAAAAAACTGAGTTATGGTGGCCACCTAACTATGGATCAGTGTCCTCTTGATCCAAAAAATAATTGTAAAATCCTAAATCAGCAGGCCATTCTGGTGTGATGTAACATGTAAGTATGGATGATAAAGAAAGAAGAATCTAACAAGAGCTATAGTCTTCTCTATCAATGGGGGGTCCATTCCAATTTCCAACCCTGTTTTCTGTATTTTATAACTTCACTTTCGGTAGCCTCTTAGCCGACTTTTTGCCCAGTCGTCACTAGTTTCATTTCATCTTGTCCCAACTTTCTTTTCTGTTTGACCCCCCACCAGTCACCTTCGATAACTACGTGCAGATCTGTCCTCAATGTCTTTCTTTTTGTTAGCTTCATTTATTCATCCCATTTTCGAATCTCTGGGCTGCCAACTTTTCTGGGCTTAAAGAACTGATGTTAATCTGATGATCTGCTTTTTTGGAGAAATTCAATTTCTTCTGGGTTTTCTCCATTGAAACATGTAAGAATTGGTGGCGATTTTCATTTCCTATTTCGTTGTTTAAAGTTGGGGTTATAATGATGATGGGTTTTGGGGTAATGGGTTGATATGATGTTCTCTATTGCTTTTTGTTTGGCAGCTGAATGATCTGCTAATATGCTGATGGTTCACAATTGAGCATTTTGGGTTGAGATTTTCTGGGCATTGATCTCTTTTGATTTGTGGGTTGTCTTCTGTTGAGGTTTTTGCCTGAAATTTAACTATTTTGGATTGTTCAATTGAGTTGAAGATAAGTAGTTCTTCTAGGTATCTGTATGTAGTATTTTATTGCCATGTATGAGTCTTGTAGCATATCTGGATCATTCCAAGATGCACTTGTTATTGTTTATCAAGTTAGTCCTGTGTTGGAAATGATTTTTTTTGGGATTTATGCAATTATGTTAGAACAACTATCCTAGATGCTTAATGGGTTTTACGATGTATTAAGATCCTCTATTTCCTTATTTGGGGTTTAACTTTCATGGTGGATAATGTTTTTGATAATGTTTGCTTATTTTTTATTTTTTTTGTTTGTTTGTTTGTTCATTAGAGCATGTGCTTCAGCTTTTCACTGGGATCTCGAATTGCACTTTGGGAGGGTTAGAGCTTGACTTGTTTCAGCCGTCTATCTTGCACAGAGCATATGGTTTTATAGTTTTCTGGGATATGGGTGAAAAGGCTGGATCATCCTCGGAATCACGTAAACGCCATGTGTCCTTTACAACGGCTTTGGCATCAGCCGTTCTTGAATGGCTGCTCATTTTTATGCTTCTTGTTTATGGAGTATGTGGATACCTAATCACAAAATTTGCCCGTTATTGTGAGTTGCCAATCCCTTGTTTGCTATGTTCAAGGATTGATCATATATTAGGAAGTGAAAAAGTTGGGTTTTACTGGGATCTCATATGTAATAATCATAAATTGGAGATCTCATCCTCGGTCTTCTGTCATTTTCACGAGAAGCTTGTTGATGTTCGTGGAATGTGTGAAACATGCCTCTTCTCTTTCGCCACAAAAGATAAATCTAATGCTGAAACGTACAGACTGTTAGTTGGTAAATTGGGGGCAGAAGAACTTAGTGACACAGATGAGGAGACATTACAAGATGATCATAAACCTAAGAACTCAAGCACGAAGCATTGTTCCTGTTGCAATGAATTGTGGAACTCTAGATGTCATGCACAAACAATGTTTCAGAATAAGTCAAGTGACTTTGATGCTGCTGATCTTGTCGTTCCTTTGAGCCGTGAGTTTGGACAATATGGGGATGACCTGAATAGAAAGACAACATATGAGTCAGAACCATTGAATCTCGCCAGAGGAGAAACAGAAGATTCTTCAGCTCAAACAATGCTGCAGACTAAGTCAATTGGGTTTGATGCTGCTGAACTTGACGTGCTTATGAACCGTGAGTTTGTACAATTTGGGGATGACTTGCATAATGAAGCAAAGTCACCCTATGAGTCAGCAGCACCAATTACTCATATCAGAGGAGAAACAGAAGATTCTTCAGCTCATTGCGGATACACAGAGCTGAAAATCAGTTCTGATACTGAATCTGAAATTCAGGCATTTGACAACGAAGACACCAGAGCTTTGATGCTAAATGATCCCCTAAGGGATCTAATATTGGATTCTGCACAGGTGGAACCTTTTATTAGTGATTCTTCCTTTAACAAGCTGATTGATCTTGATGTTCTATCACGTGAACCTTCACAAGCTTTATGTGAGGTACAGTCCAACATAATCCAGCTCTGTTATGATCCGTCAGTAGCATCTGCTCCTTCTATTGGCCATGGATTGGAAGACCTTAAAAACTCTTCTGATACTGAATCTGAAATTCAGGCATTTGATAATGAAGACACTAGAGCTTTGATTTTAAATGATCCTCTAAGAGATCTAATATTGGATTCTGTACAGGAGGAACATTTTATTACTGTTTCTGAAGATGATTCTGCCTTTAACAAGCCGATTGATCTTGAGGTTCTATCACGTGAACCTTCACAAGCTTTATGTGAGGTACAGTCCGACATAATGCAGCTCTGTGATGATCCGTCAGTAGCATCTGCTCCTGCTATTGGCCATGGATTGGAAGAACTTAATTGGCAGGGAATTGATCAGAACCTTGATCAATCTGCATCAACAAAGATCATAGATGTTAATCCTGTGCTTGAATCATCAAATGCTGAGAATGTCTCAACTGATATCTCAAAAGATGGATGTAAGTTGGAATTCTTTCCATTTGTCCACTAATTCCCCCTCCCCTGATATGGTTTAGCGCAATATCTAATGCTATCTGCTAATTTGATATCCATACCATGTTGCTTTCTGTATCCCACCATTGCCTCAATGTCTCATGAAATTTTTTAGGGGAAAACAATTAGCCTCTTCTTTCATCAATGATCAAAAGACAAAACAAACAGCTCTTTTTGTGGCATTAGCATGACATTAGACCTTGTTAAAAACCTTTGCTTTCTCTTACTCTAATTGTCTGGAAGTTCTAATTGTTACTTGCTTTGAAAGAAGACGAAAATGTAAAAAAGCTAATGTAGATTGTTACTAGGGTCTATTTGGCCTAGATTCTTGAAACTTCTAACTTCCCCCTCCGATTTTCATTTTATTCTCCCCTTCTCCTCCTTAAATTTGACGCCTAAGAAGTTAAAGATGTCCTTTAAGAGGGAAAAAGTCAGAAATTGAAGATTCTACTTCTAGTCTTCATGGAGGTTATTTTCAACTTCTCAAAGGTTGAATTTGAGGAGGAAAGCAGAGGATGATGACCAAATATAAGGGTGAAGTTGGATCACTCATGAAGTTAGCCCAAACATATTCTAAATAGGGGAGGAAATTCTCTTCACCGTCTGAGGAACATCTCAAAAGGGATTTTACATATATATATTTTGGCATGGAAGGAGGATCTCTTTGTCCGGTTATTGAGCCAATCTTCTAAATGTTATCTAGTTGTTCCTAAGTTAGTTTTGAAACACGGCATCCATGTTTCGGTTTTGAAATATGTCATCTATTTTTCTCTTGCAGTGGATACTAAAGAAGCTGATGTTGTGCAAACTTTGGCACATGAAACTGAGACGATTCAGGAGCTGGAAAACTCACAAATCACCACCGATTTCAACAGTTCAAACATGAGGTCTGATCCTAATGATTGTGGCTTCCAAACGCCAAATTATTTGGATCTTGGCGATGCTTACAAGCTAGCTGTCAGTAGCAGGGGAAGGCAGTTATCTGGCAAGCTAGCAGAACAGCTTGCTGGAAAGGAATCATCTAGAGTTAGTGGAGAGATGAAACTTTTGCTCTCACAGGTTCCTCGAGGATTTGACTTACCCTCAAATGATACAATGAGCCCTAGGCTTTCTAGAAATCTTGATGAGCTTAAGACATACGATTCTAATGCCTCTATTGGGATGAAGTTGCTCCAAAAGAGATTCTCACTCGAGAGAAATGACTCTAGAACCTCCCTTGATAGAAATGAGTCAGGGCTTGAGTCGTTGGACTTCAGTACTGTGAGTGAAATTGAAGGTGAAAGTGAGCTTGATCGATTGAAACGACAACTTGAGCATGATAGAAAGTTCATGATTGTTTTGTTGAGGGAGTTGGAGGAAGAAAGGAACGCTTCTGCTATCGCCACGAATGAAGCAATGGCGATGATCACTAGACTGCAAGAGGAGAAAGCTGCCCTGCAAATGGAAGCCTCACATGACCTAAGGATGATGGAAGAGCAAGCTGAATATGACATGGAAGCACTTGAAAAGTTGAACGACCTTGTCGCAGAGAAGGATAGAGAGATTCAAGATCTAGAAGCAGAGCTTGAGCACCTCCGGACCAACTATCCAAATGAGTCGGAGTCATTCTTGGAGAATGCAGGGGAGTCAGTGTCAGATGCAAGTCAGGATGAGAATCCAAGAAGTGCTTCAAACTACTCCTATTGTGAGGGGCCTGGTCATGGTGTAGATATGGCTGTGTTGGCCGAAGACAGTAAAAAGGATTCATGGTTGGAAATTGAAGATGAAAGTGAATATATTTTAAAGTGTCTCAATAATTTAGAAAAGAAACTTAACCTTTTGTCTCTCGATAACACAGTACACTCAAACTTGGGCAATGGGGATCACTTAGAAAATCAAGGGGATGACACATGTGATTTAAAATCAAATGAAGAGGATCCTCCTCAAATGAAGAATGAAATGGATGAGAATGATGTCGTAATATCGAGCAAAGATGGCTTTGTATCTAAGGGAAGTCACCTTACACTAGTCAGACGTGTTCCTTCTTTTTTAAACCTCAAGCAAGGATCATTGATCCATAAGGAAGCTGATCTAGTAGCTCTTGGTTCTGAGTTATCTAATCTACACGGCAGATTACAAGCACTTGAAGCTGACAGGCACTTTCTTGAGCGTGCTATTGTTACCCTTAAGAATGGAGATGAGGGGCTGATACAGGAGATCGCTTCTCACCTCCGAGAATTACGAAAGATCGGGATTAGAATACATGAAGTTTTGTCTTAAGGATAAATATCATCCCACGACAGTCTACAAAGGTGACTACTTTAATCAATTCTGTCTTTCGTTGTTTCAGTCTTAGTTATGTTTGGAAGGTTTGACCTGTTGGCATATGAATTGAATTTATTTGGAAATCAATTTCATGTGATCCCCCCAAGTCTCTTCTATGTTACGAGCCATCAAGGAGACAATGCGCACTAGTGAGTAACCTTGTACAGAGCTGTCCCCTCCACTTTAAATGAAAAGACAGGACCTTGCTGTGTTTGCTTTACCTGTATAGAGCTTGAAGAATATGGTTTTAGAGATGAAAATATTAAATACAACCATCATAGACCAAGAACTAATCGCTTTATCCATGGCGTGTGCCTTGTGGCCTGTAGGATATCCGGGCAAATACCATTGTAAAGGGCAACAAGCACAACTTAGTATCTCTGAGAATTCAAAGAGCATTTTCATCTTTAGAATCAATTTTGATTGTGATATAGTTTGTGTAAAATAGCAAGTCACATCCATCCATTGTTGGGTAAGTGTTTAGTTGGAGATGAAGGAGAGGCTCAGAGAGAGGATGGTTAATATTGCCTTCTCCTCCCCCTAACTTCAGTCATTCTCCTATTCAATTCAAAAGTTTGCTGCTATGTGTATTCATTATAGTGGATTTACTAAATGCATGCTTGTGTCCGAATTGAAATTAGAACTTAGCTATTCCTGTAATTCAAAGCTGCATTGTCAACATGTTAAGTCATAAGGTCGTTCTTCCCATAATATATAATCTGTTCTTTTCCTCAACATAGAAATACAATCATAATAATAGTGCTAAATCCTGAGATATTTTATTTCTTGTCATTTTTTTGATGATCTGTTATTCTCTTCTCGGGCCACTGTGCAAGCATACTCAAATGCCTCTGTTTCCTCACTAACGTGTATTTTATTGCTTTTCAAGTTCATAAACCTGTTTGTGTCTTCAGATTGTGATTTATTCTGGACCAATAACTATTCCTTTATGAAATACGCATATAACTATCATATCTTGTATCTGTCAGGTTTTCACAGGAAGATGAGAAACCTACGAGATCAGTTGCTGACAAACAGCACAGTATTAAACTTCCATGTCCCTCATGGTGCTAGAACTGGGAGATAACCTCTGGTTTGCAGCCACTACCTCTCAGCCTACGAAATTCGCTAATTTCACTGTGCATATTTTGCATTTCAGTTTACCCATATCTTGTTTTGATTTTAGTTATCATAATCACATTTACTATAGTCATCAAGAGTTGAAAGAGGCGATAGATTTATTCATTTTGTTTGACATTTTGGGAGTGTAAAGATACATGAAGGTTGACTTCTTACCAACCTTGCCTTGTATATTCACCAATACAACATTACACAGAGATAATTTGTTCTGTTCATGACTTCAAGTGTATAAATTCTTGGTTTCATGCTTGTTTGACATTTTGGGAGGCACTATCAACTCAGTTTGGCCCAGTAGGCAGCTTGGTGTAGGGAGGTGGGTTTCAGGGAGACCAGTCCAACCAAACTATCTAGCCTTGTTCAAGATGGAGTCAACCACCTAAGGCAAACTGAAGGGCACTAATTGAAATTAAGCGATTGGGAGCTAAATGGATAGTATTATGTGAGAGAAAATGTAAATTGCATAATTGAATTGAACTAAACTATATTGAATGTAAAATAGCGAGTAGCAATGAGATGAACAGGGCCTCAAGCTTCACCCTAAGACCTTGATGCTAAATTCATCCAACTCTTAACACAATTTAACGTAATTTTATTTGATTCTTAATACAATTTAAGCCCCAATCTCATATGCATCATCGATTAAGATATAACCATTATACCTTCTTTGTGCGTATATATGGAAAGTTAACTAGTAAAGTTTTTGGATAAATATATCCAACATCCAAGTAGGCGATGCAATTGTCTCTCTATCAAAATATATAAGTTCGAACCCTTATCTATTGAACTACAATAAAGAAATAAATTATGTAGAATGACATTAACTTAAAATTCTAGCTGATGAAATTTTGAGGTACCACTTTTTGATAACATGCAAATATTTAGATTTCTGATCATCTTCCTTTCCAATCAATAGATGCCTTCTTTTCTTTCCCTCACATTGTTTTCCAGTGACCTTGTGCTCTTAACCTTAATGTGTGGTATATCATCTGGCATCAAAACCAGCCCAGCAAACAAATTCTTTCCACTTTTAACAAAACCTTTTAGCTTAATCCAGCTGGAAAATCCTAACCCAATAATCAAAGCTTAATCAGCAAAAAAATATTAGATGATTCTCTTCCAAATTCCACCTTTCAATCAAATCAAAAAAAAAAAAAAANAAAAAAAAAGAAAAAAAAAAGCCATGGGTCCCCCAAATAAAAGTATCCGTTACTTGAGGTCTCGAACGTTAGAGTAGCTTACCGTTGAGCTCAATCAATTTTAAAAATTCAAAAAAGTACAAAGTGACTTCTAGACCATAAATTATACCCTTCTTCTCACAGTAAGTAAACGAATCAATTCTTCCAGAAGAAAACTCCACACACCTCTCCCTCTATAAATACTCCCATCTCTCTCATTCCTTTCATCTTCATCTTCAATTGCACTCAATTCATCTCTCTCTTTCTCTCTCTCTGCTCTGTTCTTTGATCTGATCTGAAAAACAGAGGAATAATGGGTTTGGTGGTGGTGATATCTCTGCCATTGATATTGCTCTGTTTATTGCTTGGAATTGGGTGTTACTTCCTTGGAAGAAAAAGAGGAAGAGAAGAAGCCCGTTGTCAGGTGTTCGGAACCCCGGCGCCGCCTCCCGGATCATTCCCCACTTCCCCTGCTCCTCCTCCTTTCACCAAGCCGGCCGATTGTCATGTCTAAAAGCTCGATGATCTTCACTCTCCCAAAAAACAGAGCTTAGAGAGTTGAGTTAAGTGGTTTTTTCTAATGGGATTTTGGTGGGTTGTGTTTAAATTAGGTGGGTTTTTGTTGTTGTTTGTGATATGATAACAATATTTTATTGTGTTTGTGTAGTATTATTTGTGAATGCTTGTTGTTTGTAATTGTGAGATGCAGAGATGATCTCTATGTAATTAAAATTGAATCTGTTGTAAGATGAAGAAGAAGCAGAAATAAAGAGAATTTTTTTTTTTAATCTTCAATTTCAATGCAGTGACATGTCTTGTGCCTTTGAACTGTTTAAGTTGTATTTTCTGCAACCTGAAGCTGATCGATCAAAGTAGGTAGTTGAAAGAGACTTGTCATTACCAAATATATTTTCTTCACTACATGAAATTGATAAGTTGATAAAGAAACAAGCTTTTAGTAATATTAAGCTCATGGTTGTGAAAATATGAGTATCTTTATCCATAATTGTATGGTTGGTTAGAAACTTAGAATGACACATGCAAATTCACTAAGAACCTACAAGGTTGTCTCTCCATTATAGATATATAGCCATCTCTCAAACAGAGCTTGAATCAACTACTGAGGGATCACAAAGTAATACTCCCGTATCGAAAATTGCTACTCCACAAACCACAATGCTAGCAAACCACTTGAATAAGTGCTTGTATTCAGTCAATATTGAAACTAATGACTAGATGCTCATGGTGGAGGGTGTTCGATCGACAATTGATAGTAACGAGGAGCAACCTCAAGCTCAAGCAGCCACTCCGATTTCTGCCATTCTTCTCCCAACTTGACTCAACTGGCCTTGCCTATCCAAAGCACCAAGTGTGCATACAGCAAATCAAGAGCTTTATTGAACGGGGGCTCCCTTAGGCCTTAGGGGTTGATCCATATAATCAAACGACAACAAATCATTGATACCAAGGCTCTTAAGTATGAGCACCATATTAGCAAGATTTGTTCGCTTTTTTTTTTTCAGGCAAAGTAAAATCTTCTACTACTCATTTCTAGCGAGTAATGATCATAAGTATACAATCTGAAGCACTTAACTTGTGCACGTTGCTTAGCTGATGCCTTAGAGATTGTCTCTACCTTCAACTACTCTATCCCAGTATGTGGATGAAATAACTTGTGCTTGCAAAATCCAGAATCAATGACATACTTTACTTAATTGTACTCATCCCATAAATGGTACTTACTAATAATCCATGTGCAGTTGGTTGGCATGGATTTCCAAAGTAGTAACAATTGCATCATTCAAACAATCATCTATTAGTAACTTTTAATTGCAGTTCTATTTTTATCCCAATAAAAAAAAATCATCTATTACTGTCGTCTTCTCCGTGATGTAGAGTAACTCGAAAAGGTTACTTCCTTCTAGGAAAAAAAAAATGGGGGGCATAATCAAAATTGCTTAATTTTTTGGCATCATGTGTAAGAGCAGAATTTGAGATAATAACTTAAAGTTAGGACGGATACGAGCAAGAGATTTGAGCAAGCCTAGTAAAACATCGATTGTAAGTCTCCTTTGATGGAGAAATTATTACATGGTTCGAGACCAATAGTCCCGCTCTCAAATAAGTGGAATCCACTCTCAGGTTAAAAACGAAGAGTACATTCATTTCACATTACTTAATCCCATTTTAGGCCGTTCAGTTCAGTCTAGTTCAATTCAATTTATTCGATTTAAGCCATACACTTTTTCTCTCACATATTAGGTCGTTTGTCTCGTCAAGACAAAGTGGAAGATGTAAAAGGTAGTTGTTAGATTGATTTAAATAGGAAGGTTCAACAATTGGGTGGGTTCTCTTTCTACGAATTTGATTGGATTAGGA
Organism: Mesembryanthemum crystallinum; assembly: GCA_030267885.1. Lineage (NCBI taxonomy): Eukaryota > Viridiplantae > Streptophyta > Magnoliopsida > Caryophyllales > Aizoaceae > Mesembryanthemum > Mesembryanthemum crystallinum. The sequence continues at coordinate 12,469 of BSSO01003982.1, forward strand.
ATACCACAACTTACCCGGAACAAACTTCACCTCACTTCACTTCACTTCACTTCACTTCACTTCACTTCACTTACCTCACCCACAAGTAATTTTTTCCAAAACAAAAAAAGGCAAGTCGCAAATTAGCAGCGCCTATTAATTACTTAACTCGGTAGAAACAGCTAGCTGCTTGATGATCAAGTAAATCCAACACGGTAATAACGGTCTAATAAAATCTTTCCACTTATTCCATCCCCTATAAAATTCACAAATACCCCCAACAACCATTCTACAAAACCCTTGATCAACAAACAACCAAGCAACCAAAGTACTCCAAAACAATTCTGATCATCAATGGCGATCCAAACCCAACCCCAAATTCAAAACCAAACAACCTCTGCAATCTCCCAAGTCTTCTACTTCTCCGCCGCCGCCCGTAAAAGAGCACGACGAGTCCCGATCCGCCGCTCTAAGCCGCCGAGGACACCGACGATTCAAAACGTGGTGAAGAAGATGCAATTCATCAAACTGTGGAATAGTGAATGCTACGATGCTGATATTGATGTTGACGATGATGAGTATTACAACAACTATCGTCATCGTGATCGTCGTCAACGCTGTGAAGGCTATGGTTCTTGTTATGTTGCTGCACCTGCACCTGCACCTGCACCTCATGAATTTGATGATGGTAATGAAGTTCAATCTTACTCTTCCACTACACAAGGGACATTCTTAACTCTTTGCTTTTGAAGTTATTATGAATATATTGATATTTCCTTTATCTTTGTTATAGCTACAGTAATTAGGGTTTTGATATTGTCCAGAGTTTTGTAAAGATTGTTGTTGACGGTAGTTTCTGGATTTTGTAATTGGATAGAATAGTTTTAGATTGCGGCAATAATGCTATGAGTAAGTACGTGATTCTTATTTTTTTCTCTTTTTGGATTTATCCTTGCCCTAATTGTGAATTCTGGTAATATGGCTTAGTGTATAATGAATTAATGATTAGCATACTAAGAAAGAGAGAAAAAGAGATTATAGTGCAAATTTGCAACACTTGCCAAAGAATCACCAATGGAAGTGGGCGTAAGGTGGGATAAAATAGATTAATGCTGATTTTGAATATGAATTCGTTATTTGTTTTACAATGTTGTTTAGGTACAACTTTCAAACATATTTCAAATTGTATAAACTTTAACTACATACTAATTTGAGTTGGGATCCTCTAATTTTTAATAATAAAATATTTAAGGTATATATGTGGTAATTAAGTACTCACAGGAAATTGTAAAATCTTTAAACTCATGACCAAACAACTCATGCACATGTGTCAATTTGGTAATATGGCATAATTTAACTAATAAAAAAATAATCGCCACATTCATAACGACCTTTGATTCATTGAAAAAAAATACACCAACCAAGTTTTGCCCACCTCTAACTTGGTTAAGTGATATTAGGCTTATAATTGAGGGCATATAGGCAATATTATTTGAACTATAAATAGCATTAAATTCAACTAAACAAAGTACACGATTTCTTGCTCGGTAGATACTTCTACCGTATATAATGGCTAAAAAGATTATGATTTCTAGATCTGTTTGTTTCAGTACAAAAGAAACCCAACAGCCCATATTGAATTAATACATACATCATGAAGGATAATTTAACCCTGTACACAATATAATCAATGCTATTTTGATTTTAATCTGGACTAATCTAAATATCAAATACTAATTTTTCATTGGATGATATGAAGACGATTACGAAATTACCTCAGTAAAAGTCAGTTTTTTAAATAAAGAAGTGAATACATAGATGTATGGTAAAAGGAAAGAAAATTAAAAAAAAAAATTAAAATTGCAAAATGCGGTGAGCGTGGATCGAACACGCGACCTTCAGATCTTCAGTCTGACGCTCTCCCAACTGAGCTATCCCCGCAATTGTTGATATTATGATTAATTTTAATTTGATATTCCAGATAAGCAATGTATACACGTAGATTCCGAATAACCGTGGGTTTATGGTTCCTTACGAGATAGTTTACATGTTCTTTGATAATCAAGCATTGATCTATTGGGATGCCAAACGATGTGGAGTATAATTTATATCATCGCAGTCAAGCAATTGTACTCGGTAAGACCTGGGAAAAGAGGGGAAATTCAGAGGGAAACTGTTGGGAAAATAATTTGGAAAAATTTTAAAAAAGGTGTCCGAGATTTGGTGTAATATTAAAAAGGGTACTCGACGTTTGCATATTTCCATTTAGGGTACCTAACTTTTGAATTCATTTTCATTTAGGGTCCGATGACTTGACGGTGTTAAATTTTCTGTTAGATTAGTGACATGTTCAAGGATGATTTGATATCTGTGTGCCATTGATGGTAATTTTACACTCATAGGGGAAATATATTTTACACTTACAGTCTCGGACACGTCACTAATCTAACTGAAAATTTAATGCCGTCAGGTCATTGGACCCTAAATGAAAATGAACTCCAAAGGTTAAGTACCCTAAAATATGCAAACGTCAGACACCTTTTTTATATTACACCAAACCTCGGGCACCCTTTTTGAAATTTTTCCAAATAATTTTGCTTATAAAGCAATTGTCCTTTCATCTGAAATTAGTTACTCCCATCACATAATCGTAATTTTTAGGATTTTTTGTTCAACACTACCTTTTATATGGGCTCTTTGACAACTAGATACCTTTTATAATTTTTTTTTGTTGAGAATTACCTTTTAAGACCTTTTTTTGCCGTAGAGATACCTTTGGCCGGATTCCGGTGAAATTTAATTTTTTATGACCAAAATGCCCTCACATGATAGGCACGTGATAGGCCGGATTACGGTGGTTTGTACCGGGTCTTCTCTTTCT
>BSSO01003983.1:0-15327 GCA_030267885.1 Mesembryanthemum crystallinum
CATTTCAAATAATCCTTTGAAATAATTAATAAATAATAAAGAAATATATGGGGTATCACATAGCCGGCTCTTGATGCCCTAACTTTTGCCTAGGTCACCCTTTCGGGTGTTCAACCTAGCAGGCTGCTCTTTTTGTAAGGTGGACACCTGTTGATCATACCTCTAGGAGGGCTTTAGGGTTGTAATGTTAGGTTAAGGTTCGGGTTTCCAAAGATAGGAATATTAAGGCTTAAATTCCCATAATAAAGCCCCTAATAATGTGTTTGGTGTCATTCCATGTCTCGAGAAGATGGACTCCTTATCTTTTTGTCTTTTGTTTTGCTTTGGACTTTTGCCTCCTTTTTTGATTTTCTTGCTTTTTGCATTTTTTTTTGGGCTTCTTTTGCTTTTTTTTTTTTTTTGCTTTCATGGATACCCACCTTCCTACGTAGAAAGTGACACCGTTGCGCACCCCCTAGTCGCGAGGTTAAGGATTGATGTGGTTTGAGAAATGAAAAGCCACGTGTTTAAGCTCAAATGGGTTGCAAATGCGTTTTATATTGTGGGTGAAAGAGGTGTAATGTAGGGTGCCAAGATGAATGCCTCATGTCCTCGATATGATCTTAAAGGTGCGTGTCCTTTTTTTTTTTTTTTGTCCTTCTCAATTACACTCTTAAGGTCCTTGAAATGTGTGATCATGTTTTAGCAACTCAGATGTATTATTGGGCTTGAAGTCACGGATATGTAAAGAAAATGCTCATTTCGTTGAATGTAAAGGATAGCATTACAATGCATGAAAGAAAAGGTATAGGACTCGACAAAAGAAAGAAAGTGAAAAAACTCTCTAATAAGGATTAGACTTAAACACTCTTAAGCTCAGGGCTCATGGAGGAGAGACGGTGCTATTGCCGTTGAAGTCTTAAATCTTGTGTCTTAGGTGCATGCATTCTTTGGTGTAGTGGCTGTTCCCTTGGTGGTAGCCACAGTATGCATCAAGTTTCCAATCTTTCTCTCTCTTGATCGGGTCCGGAGTAGGATCGGTTGACATGTTGAGGCATTGTTCGAGGAGTTCTTCGAAGACTTGCTCTTGAGGTAGGTTAAGGAGTGAGTATGCTCTCTTGGGCCTTGTCGTGATGTAATTGATGGGAGGATCTTCGCCATCCGAGCTATCGTGAGATTCATAGCCCCCGTCATCTTCAGTGAAGAAGTCATATGTGATGGTCGGGCGCTTTTGAGCCAAGTAATGGTCTTCGATGAGCATGCCTACGTCATTAACTTGTGAGTAGGTGCTTATGCCTTGAAATTTCAAAGGCTCGTAGTAGCTCAAGTGGAGGTTTTTGATGAGTAGCCTTAATTACTTGCTCTTTTTCGGAGGGATGGTTGATCATCTCGGCTACCTTAGTCCTCCACCTCTTGACAAAATTGGTGAAGGTCTAATTGTCTTCTTACCTTATGATTTCAAGCTCTCTTAAAGTCATCGAAGGGATGACATTGTCATAGTAACGAGAGATGAACAATGTAATGAAGTCCTCCCACTTTTGGATCTTGTGTGGATCCAGATTGAAAAACCAACTCCGAACGGATGTGTCCAAAGTTTGAGGGAAAATGTGCACATAGAGAGTTTTGTCAACGCCCCTTAGGCTTAGAGGCGTAGCGAATGCCCTTATATGTTCTTGACGGTTGTCGGTGCCTTTGAAGATAGCTGCGTCTGGTATGAAGAACCTTTTCGGGAGTATGCCCTTGATGTCGGGGTCACTCCTTCGCTGTTGATTAGGAAGTCACCGAAAATTCGGGTCTTGTTCATGACCTTCTCGATGTGAGCTAGTTTAGCCTTGAGAGTTTTGACCTCTTCGCCCTCAAGAGGTGGAGCGCCTCGCTCTTGGTCGTATTTTGCCTCTAATGCATTGAGACCGAGACTCAATTCTTGAAGGTGGCCGATGATTTGATCGTGCATTGCGTCGGTCAACATGGTACCACTAGTCCTTGTGAGCTCTTGACTAAGGAAGGACACTAAGGCAAACAAATGATTTTGATGAGAAAAAATGTGTTGCTAACCCTTGGAGTCCTTAGAGGGTGAATGTATGATGTAATGAGGACACTCATGTACATGACCTATGACTTTGCTATGATGTGACTATATGATGTTTAATGCCCTAGACCATCCTAAATGCATGTGATGGGGCCATTTGTGCACATGGCATATGCAACTACGTGATGTGATGAGTTAAGATATCCTAAATGGATGATGGATGCACTACGTAAGGACTTTAGGAGGACTTAGGTATGCCTAATGACTCAAGAAAGGTCTATGTACAATGATGTGTGTTATGTAATGTAATTGGGTAATGTCCTAAATGGAGCTCCGAAGATGAGATGTAATGTGATGCGATGCAATTTTTGTGTTTTTGTTGGTTTTAGAGAAAAGTGGGAGGAGAGTCTAAAATTGCCCCTCAACAAAGTGGTCTTGGAAGGAGATTTGTGTAGGCAAGTAACGTATTTATGCTAAAATGTATTTTGCTTTTGTCTTTTTGAGAAAGAAATAAGTCTTTTGACTTGCGATTCGTAATAAAATGACTCTTTACTTGTATGGGTATGAGAAGACTCTTGATTAGTCTCTTTTTTGCTCTTTTTGTTTTTTGAAAATATAAATGGAGACTCTTGACTTGCATGGTAAATAAGACTCTTCTTTTTTTGTTTTTGCATTTTTCTCTTATTTTTTGGAATGCTAGATTGACTAAAATACGTTACTTGCCATTGAGAGAATTTGTTTTGAGAAATGATCTCCTTTGTGAGACTACTAGTGTCCTAGGGGTGATTAATGGACTCGACCTCCTAAAAAGAATGAAGACACTAGACTCAATCTTAATGTGATAAGGATCCTCCCCTAAATGAACTAACATACACAAGATAGCACATGGAGCACACAAGCATGTCAATTGGGAAAGTAAATACAAGCATGCACATGGACCATGATACTTTTTTATGCAAAATTGGCTAGGCTCGTGGCTAAAAGGCTTCCTACGACGTCGTCAGACTGAACCACCCATGTGTTGCATGCAGTAGTAAGGTGCGCCGATATCCAGCCATCGGGTGGATGGTAAGGAAAGTATCATAGGTTAGAAATGTATATACCCGCATGACCCCTAACATCGAGTGGATGCATATTGTCCATGGAGTATGATAACTCGGGGGTGAAATTCTGGTAGATAACGTGAGTAAATCACGCAAAAGATTGAAATGAATGCATGAATGCTATGGGCATAAGATAATCATGTGAATATAATGACAAATGTTTTTATCCAAGTTTTCAAAGTTACACCCTCTTAAACATAATCCCCGCAGACGGCGCACCAAACTGTAGGACCCGTAACCTTGATCCACAAAACGTGAAAAGAGTGAATGGCCGCATGGCAGGCCACACTCACTTAGTGTCTTGGTTGTTTTTAGATTTTGCGATGTCATGGCCTTGTTTATCATATTTCGATTCGATTGTTAGTCGGGGTACTATGTTTAAAAGTGTGTGAAAGTAGAGATGACGCCACCATATTTAAGGAAATATGGAACCATTTTATAAAAGGTTTTGAACACGAATATCAAGAGAGATATCATGAACAAGCCGATTTGCACCCCATTCCTGTATGGGGAATAACTTCTTATGCTCAATGGGAGAGATTGAGTTCGGGGATATAGAACTAGTTGTTGGCTAACTAGCCCGTTGGTGACAACGACTCTACTGAAATGGATCAAAAGTTTGTTGTTGTATTCACACAATGTTCATGCGATATATTAAGCCCTTCTACATTCCCTATGTCGGTTATGCAAACATTATCTATCAAAAGTGGGGTTTCTCTCTAATTATTCTTACTTGTTCTCTCTTTGGAATGAAGGTGGAAGGGACTTGATATAGTGGTGGGATGTTGGAAATGGAAGAAAAGGGCATAAAAGTGCTTAAAAGGGCACAAAAATCTGGCATAAACTCCCCTGACACGCGTCGTGCGGGTGCAGAGCGGATCGCACCCTGGCAGCTCTGCACCTTGGCGGTGAGCTCTTCGGTTGGCTGGTTTGAGTGTTCGCGTGCGCGATCGGCAAATTACGCGTTCTGATTGGTTGAAAACTGATTGTACACTTGTACTTAGAAATTCTAATGTGGTATGTATCCATGGAACCTCACCCATGGCTGCTTTTCATGGGGTTTTGAGTGGGTATTTGACCCATTTGCCGCTCAGGTTCGGTTTTTGGGGTGAAATTTTCAATGCTCATAACTTTTGATCTGTTACTCCGATTTGGGATCCGGTTGAAATTTTGGAAAGAATAGAGCAAGGGTTAGAACATGAAGGGAAAATTTATGAGATAGGTGCCAAGGATGAGATATTGCCTTAGGTGTTCATCATTTCCAAGTGGGCTATTGTGCTCGTCAAAGGGAAGTGGAGGACTTAGGAGACACCAGGTGGGATGTGTACACATGACCAGTTAGTTAGTCTTGCAAATTCTATTTGTCGGTCGACGTATCCAATTTATGTTGACGACTACTTGAAAAGCAACATATGACACTGAAAAAGATTTTAACGTTGGCCATTTTGAAAGGTACGAATTCCATAATTATTGCTCAATTTATCCAATAAATGTACTCCAATTTGATTTTTAAGTGGTGTTTGACATTAATTTATCCTAATTTTCTTTACTTCCACACCTTTAAAAGCTACATCACTATCTTCAATTGTAATGTCAGTTTTCTCTATAGAATTCTCATCATCTATGTGGTATAGGAAATTTAATTGATGAAATAATTAAGTTTGTATTAATATCATAACCTTGTAAAGTTTGTGGTCAAAATCGTAGCATCGATAAAGTTGGTGTTATTTTTGCCAATTTCTTTTTTTTCCTAATGCCCTCAACTCTAGATATTTCGTAACAAACTTTTCTAATTTATTTTTTCATTTTGTTTTGTGTATGAGTGAGGTGTGTGTTTAGGCTTCCAAACCAAGTGCATTCAAAGTTATATATTTCTTTGAAAGATGTACACTTTTAATAAGAAGAATGAGTACTCACCATTCCACTACTAAACGTAGGGTGCGTTCGTTTCGCATGAACATACTTGAACTGAGTTGACTTAAGCGCACTAGGGCTTTGTTCCCTTCATGTTATTTTTGTTGATATTTATTGTTGATTATTTATTTTTGTTGATTTTTGTTGATTTTTGCTGATTTTACTGATTTTTGTTGATTTTTGTTGATTTTTACTGATTTTTGTTGATTTTTGCTGAAATCAACAAAAACCAATAAAAATAAGTTGAAGAAAATAAAGCATGAATGAATAGTAATATGTGACAGAAAAAGTAAATTATTAACCTGATTCTAACATATTTAAACTGAATTGAACATATAAGTAAACTAAAATTGAATTGAATAAATCCTCAACCTTAAAAATCTACAAGGAAAAAGCCAAAAGATCATACCGTGCCAAGTGCCAACCCACTCTCCCTGTCCCCACCAAATGTTACATTGATTATCAGTCCACTCCACATAGCATGAAAGTTAGAAAATGACTCCCGTGAACAATTCTGCTTCAGAAATTCATAATAATGCAAAAAGCTATCAACAACATAATAGTAGCACTTCCCTCGAATTTGTTTCATATTTTAAACAATAATAACTTTTGCCAAATTACATATCTAATTTCACAGCTTCACAAACAATGATTGTTGCAATTACAATTATGAACCAGTACAGTAGTAGTAGTAGTACTGACTAAAATAACAACCAACCCAAGATGCCAAACAAAAAACCCTCCTCTCAGACTGGTCCAATCTCATCTTAGGAAAAAGTCAATTTGGGAATAAACTTTACAAAGTCCTTCCAAAGGGTGAAAAATACCTGAAACTTTTTTCACCTCTTACACATCAGGGGGAAAAACAGAGCCCTCAATATTGTACCTCAATTGCCCTTACCAAAAGATTGAATTCCAGTGAAGGACACTCTACCAAAACCCAAATGACCAACCTGGTACAACTCCAGTAAAACCTTATCAGCCTCAAATGCAGCACAAAAACTCTTCCTTTCCTCCAACTTTTCCTCCCCAAATTCAAAGATGATGTCTGATTTCCCCTCACTAATAATACTACCACTAGTGCTACCGCTTCTCGTAGCCGCTTCAGTCAACATGACCTTCTTGCGTTTTCGCTGATCTCTGCGTCTCCGCCTCGCTAAACAGCACTTCCTACATACCAAATAAGGCACCTTCACAAAAGCCAGTGCCAAGAGGCTCACCAGCGCAAGAGGGCAATAGCAAACCGCCACACAGTCCGCAATCAAGGAAGCCGCACACGATCGACATTGTTTGCCAGAGCAGTCAATTGAATCCACTTTTCTTCATGATCTACAAACCGGCAGTTTCTAAGCTTCCTAGTCCTGTTCTTGCCCGAGATCCGAGGAGGCTTCTCTTCCATTTGCATGTATAATAAACTATGTATACTTTTTCTTTTGAGTGGTACCTAAATCCTGCAAGAATCAAAGAAGCATTGGATAAAGGTCTTTTTGTTACGGTGTTCTCTAGATATCAGTATTTGTAATTGGAGCTAAAGAGTTTGCTAGGGAGGAAATTTTGGTGTTTGTTATACGTACAAGGGAATGTAAGTCTCTCCCCATGCATTTAACCTTGGTAATTCCAAAACTAAAGGGCGTAGAGAAGCAATGTATTTATTGTTTGGGAGAAGAAGACGGAAAAAAAGAGTACGTGCTCATCTTTGAGTGTAGTCATTTAATGATCTGTCACAATATAAACGTTCAAAGAGAAAAAGGCCTCTGTGCTCTAGAGTCTAAACTCTAAATCCCCATCCAAACCTTTGTGATAGAACATGAAAATAAGCCCACGAGTCGTATTAGTATTTTTTTTAATTTTTTTTTTTTAACCAAGCATAGAACGAAGCCGAGAAGAATTGAACTAGTCCATTCTCTAAGGAAAATTAAACGAATCATTAAAACAATGAGTTGCCAAGTAAAAACTAATTCCAACTGTAGTCTATAGAAATAAAGTTCACTAATAAAGCTCTTGTGCATCAGTAATTTACATGTCTTACTACACATTCTTGCGAGATTATAAACATGCATTTTTATTGGAATTGGGATCAGTAAGAACTATCCATTTCAAAATTATGTAATTGACATTCTTTTTGTTTAATTGACCAGTAGTTGGGACGATTGTTATGAATTTTCTTTTCCGTAAATAGCAACTCTTATAGTTATGTGCTCCTACGTGTAATAACAACAATAAACAGTTAACAACTTGCTACATAATTGCTTTGGGGCTCAAATTAGTCCCTACTCCCTGGTTGCAACCCATGTGATCAAAGAATGAATAAAACCTGTTGAAAGTTAATGTGGTATGCTGGTAATTCAGACTGTTGTCCTAAGATCTTAGTGAAGTTATGTTGTTTCTAGAGATGGAAGAAAAGAGAGGTGTGGCCTGTGGGTCTTTCACAGAAAGGTGACCTTGCAAGAGAGAATATGAGTATGTGACTAAACGACTAGACCCACCAGTCAGAATGGCCCCCAAATTTATGAATAACTTACCTTTGATAGTATTTTACTTAAATGCTACCCAGCACTTCATGTCTCTTCCCTAATTTAGCTTTCCTACAATTCCTCTTCACCTCCCTCTTTGCACGTACAATAACCTCAAACTAGGTCATTCATTTTTTCTTTTATTATTTTCTCGGGTTTGTACTACAGGTTCACATTGACCCTACGTGCAAACACTAATCCTGCTTGCACTGTGTCCGCCTACAAATTAAATGGTTAAAGTGTTCCCAGTAACTAATTTCTACATTTACAAGAATCGAACCTTCTAACCTTATATAAGGATACCGAACCACTCACACTAACCAATTGTTGGTCCTCATTTTATTTTTTGCATTTAATTGTTCGCCCACAGCAAGAGATGGAGCAACTGTTTACCCCATTCTCAAGTCTTGTCAGCTCTTTTGCAATGTTTGTCATTGTTTTTTTCTTTGGAACTTATAAGTGTTTGGTTTGAAATTCTTTCTTTTTCACCTTTCCCTTGCCTAATTCGTACCCGGTAACTCGCAAATCCTTAAGGAACTGGTATTACTGTTTGCTACATTGTGAATGTGTGATTGTTGGAAGTGGTAATATTAGCCATTGATATGTTACAATCCAGGGACTGCTCTGTCAATTAATGTATCAATGCTGATGGTGGCTTGACAGTGTAGTAGTCCATGTTACCTGGACACATATATTGGGACCAATGTCCAAGTAAAATACCAAAAACCCAAATGAACGTGATCTGGTCGGGTTTTAATTTGCATCCACCCGAGTTCTAGCCCCTTCTTAACCCATTGATAGAAGTTTCTTGTAATTTTTAGTAAGGAAGTTATTGGATTAAAGAACTGGAATGGATTGGTATTAGTAAAGATTTCATAGACGTATATGTAATGACATAGAACCACATAACATTATGTGATCGGTTATATGTTGATGAATGAAGTTTTTATCCTACTTTTTGTTGTGCGATGCACTCGAACAAAGAAATCATGTCACCTTGAATAGGATCCATACTTAAGCTTTGTTGAAAGTTGAATAACTACTTGCTCATTAATCTTGCCTATCTAAGGTCACAAACGCAATAATATATGGAGAGTATCTGACCAAGAGGCGTATTGCCACTCCTTTTGAAAAGATGAGCATTTCTCTTTTACCCAATTTCTGGGGTTATGCATTATCTCCCAAATGATTAACATGTAACAAATTTTATTTCTTTAATTTTGCTTTAAATTAATAAAAAGTACACGTGAGATACATCAAGACGACTAATGCATAAATGCAGGAAATGAGATAATGTAGATAATCAAAAGGCTCATATGTTTGGGAGAACATCAGTACGCGTTGGAATATGTATATTTTGTGAGCTCAAGTGCTCCGATATACTTTCTTTTGGACAGGTAGGGGTTGGAGATCATGATGTATTATCTTTGACTGGACATGGATTAAAGTTCTTGATTGTATCTATGATAGGGTTTGGAATCTTAACTGCCTTTCTATTGAACTACCTGCAACATTGATTAATAGTTTTGGTGACGCCTTGATTTTTCCTTAGAAGCTATAGTGACTTTCCCTGCTGTAAGTTAACTGTTAGTGGAAAATTTTCTATTTCTCAAGCTTATGAGTCTTGTACAAAGGGTGCTCTTAATGATACTGAATCAGAATGGGTTTGGAAATTTGCCACTTTTCCAAATCCAAGTATATATATGCGGCTTAAGTGGCTTATGTGGCATGAGAGACTGGCACATATGGTTTCATAAGAGTTTTTGTTTTTTTGTTTTTTAAATATTTTGTATGGAATTGTTAAGGATTGTTGGAAAATGCCCGATTAATTTACCAAGAAGCTCATGAGCCCTAAGGGAAATGGGTGAAGAAGGGAAAAACAAATCATTGAACCACCCCAAATTGTTGAGCATGTGGTCTCCAACCCAGGTATCCCCGGAGTTCGAGGGTTGGTGCTACTTATTAAGAGATATAACTATTGATTGGACCTCCAACCTGCTTTTGGTTGAGTTCGTTCCTTTAAGCTCAATTGACATTCGCATGAGGAAACATATTAGAAGATATAAGTACTATTGGTAGTTCTGTTAGCACACGTCGAGAGCCACCACTAGAGGTTTTGAGTGAGGATTGTGTAGAGGATGGGATTTTGACACCAATAAACCCTACACCAGTGCTTTTGGGGAGTACCCTGAGTAAAGGAGTGGTGACGGCTACTACGGGTACAACTGCTCCATTGGCGGCGCGACGATTAGACCTATCCAAATCGGGTAATCTTGAAACACCAGCTGATTCTGATAGAGGTGTGAAACCCTCACCGGAGATTCAATGTTCTGGTCTATTTGCTAACAACCGAAATGCCGCTCATGATATGTCTCTTAGTTTATTCCTCCTACTATTCAAAATGGCAAGAAGGTAGTTGAATTGTTAAAAGAGGATGTAGAACAATATCATTTGGTGTGGCAGAATGCTATTGTTTTCTATGGTGTAGGAGAATTGCCTGCTTTCTCATATATAGAAAGGTATCTTGCAAAATTATGGAGTAATGTGGCAAAACCTAAATTGTTCTTACATGATGAGGGTTTTTTCATTGCAAAATTTGATTCACCACAAGATAGAGATTCTGTGCTATATGCTGGTCCTTACTCTGTTAATAACATTCCTATTATTATGAGAGCTTGGACTCTGGATTTTAACTTTCAAGAGGAGTTTCTACAAGTCTTGCCTTTATGGGTTACTTTCCCTAACATTCCACTTCACTATTGGAGCCCTGACTCTCTTAGTCGAATTGCTAGTACAATTGGGAACCCTCTCTATGCTGATGAATGTACTGCAAAACAATTGTGTGTCTCTTATGCTCGTGTGCTGGTTGAAGTTGATGTCACGCAGGATACTCCTGATTGCATCTCTGTACTTGACCCCAATGGTAGAACAATTGAGCAGAAAGTTCATTATGAATGGAAGCCTGAATTTTGTAAACAATGTTTGCAATTTGGCAATAATTGTGATATCATAAAGCATGCACCTGCTAAAAGAACAATTCAGGGCCCTATTCCCCAACCAAAGAAGCTAGCTCAGAAATGGGTGCCAAAAGAAAAGCCTCATACAGCTACTACTGAGGAACATGCTAGAGCGGAAACTGATAACATTATAAGTGAAGCTATTTCTGAAGTCACTTGTATTCCCTCTACTACTCTGGTAGATGGAGTAATAACTCATACATTTGAAGAAGGTGCTAGTTCTATAGGTGATTCCTCATCAAAAGGTCCTATTGTGATTGTTCATGGTACTTCTTATAGTGCAACATCTGTATTTCATACTGAAGTTATCCCTCCCTCATACAATCCTTTTCAATGTCTTGAGCCAGTTGTGGAACAGATTATTCCAGATGTACCTTTTCAGGTACAAGAAGATCCTCCCCCTACCATATGAAGATCCTTACGTGGAATGTAAGAGGGCTTAATAAACCCTTCAAACAAAGGGAATTGAAGAAATTTTTGAGCAAGAATAAAATTACAATAGCAGGCTTGATGGAAACTAGAGTTAAGTTTCAAAATTTCAGCAAGATTCTTCATAAGTGTGCTCCTAGTTGGGCTCACTCTCATAATTATATTGCTGCTTCTAATGGTCGAATTTGGGTCATTTGGCAACCAGCTGAGGTGGATGTGCAAATTCTTAATGTTGAAGCTCAATTCATACACTACAAGATAGACTGTAAGCACATTGATTTCAACTACTACTTCTCTTTCATTTATGGTTATAATACTATTGATGAGAGGAAGAATCTATGGTCATCTCTTTCTTCTGTTGGTCAACAAATCTCTAGTCCTTGGTGCTTAAGTGGTGATTTCAATACTATTTTATCTCCTATGGATAGATTACATGGGACTGATGTTTCTATTACTGAAACCACTGACTTTCAGCACTTCATTGATTCTCTGAATATTAGTGAAGTTAAGTCAAGTGGTCATTAGTACACATGGACTAATGGTGATGTTAGTAGTAAGATTGAAAGAATTATATGCAATATTCCATGGCAAATTCAGTTTGGTACTATGACAACAATTATTGGAGATTCCTTGTGGTCTAACCACTCTTCTATCATCTTAGACACTGCCACTCAAGCTGGTAACTGCAAAAGGCCTTTCAGGTTTCTGAATATCCTAACTGAGCATAGTGGTTTTGAGGAGATTTTGATGCAATATTGGGGTTCTTCACCTTCTGTTAATCTATCACAGCTCTGACATAAGTTATCTGCTTGCAAACAACATTTTAAACTACTTTTTCACCAGCAATTTGGCAATATAGAAGAGAAGATAAATTAGGCAAGGGATAATTTACTGGCTCATCAACAAAACACCCAACATAGACATGATGCTGCTGATATACAAATGGAAAAGAATCTTTTATCTGAGCTGGAAAAATGGGATCAAATTTTGGAAAAAGTTGGGAAGCAACAATCAAAAGCACACTGGATCCAGTGTTGTGATGCTAATACCAAATTCTTTTTTGCTCATATGGCTAATAGGAGGAATAAAAGCACCATTACTTCTCTCATTGATAGCAGGGGCAATAGAATTACAAAATTCTCAGCTATAAAGGAAGAAATCCTCAGCTTTTATAAAAACTTGATGGGCTCAGTAGCTGCTACTCTGCAGGGAATTGATGTGCAAGTAATGAGAAATGGCACTCAGTTATCTTTATCACAGCAACAACATCTTATGGCTGCAGTGACTGATTTGGAAATTAAGCAGGCTCTTTTTAGTATTGATGATAGTAAAGCACCTGGAATTGATGGATTCAATGCTCATTTCTTTAAAAAAGCTTGGAATCATATCAAAGAGGATATTTGCCTAGCTGTCAAGACTTTCTTCTCTACTGGCATTATGCATAAAGGGGTTAATACTGCAGTAGCGACTTTGGTTCCCAAAGTCTCATCTCCCACCTCTATTAAGGAGTACCGCCCCATTGCTTGCTGCACTGTTATATACAAAATCATTTCCAAAATTCTCACTACAAGGCTTCAAGTTGTGATTGGTATAGTGATCAACAGTAGTCAAGCTGCTTTTGTTCCGGGCAGAAGTATCAGTGATAATATTATTCTTAGTCATGAGCTTGTTAAAGGTTATAATAGAAAACACATCTCTCCTCGATGTATGATTAAAGTGGACCTCCAAAAGGCCTATGACTTGGTGGAATGGCCTTTTATTGAGCATGTCCTAAAAGAATTGGGATTCCCTGCCTCTTTTATTCAGCTGGTGATGATCTGCCTCTCCACAGTAAGATACTCTATACTCATAAATGGCTCTTATTCTGAATCTTTTCCTGCTAGAAAGGGGTTGAGACACGGTGATCCCCTCTCCCCCTACCTCTTCACTATTGTCATGGAGTATTTACACAGAACTCTAGCTACTCTTGCGCATGAGCCAGATTTCAACTTCCATCCTAGATGCCAAAAGTTAGGTATTCTGCACCTTTGTTTTGCTGATGATTTATTGCTATTCACTAGAGGTGATCTTATCTCCATTAAACTGATGCATGAAAAGTTTAATCACTTTTTGAAAGCTTCAGGGCTTAAAGCCAATCTCAATAAAAGTGAAGTATACTTTGGAGGGGTTTGCAGGGATGATAGAAACCTTATTTTGAACTGCTTGGGTTATATTGAGGGGAACCTCCCTGTGAAGTATCTAGGGGTTCCGTTATCCACTAAAAAGCTTTCAGTTGCTCAATGTAAGCCTCTAGTGGATAAAATTTTAAGCAAAATAAAGTGCTGGACTGCTAGACTACTCTCTTATGCAGGAAGAATACAATTGATCAAAGCTGTACTCTTTGGAGTTCAAGCATACTGGGCTCAACTTTTTATTCTTCCTCAAAAGGTGATAAAGTTGATTGAAGCTGCTTGCAGGAGCTACCTCTGGTCCGGAGAAGCACATATTACTAAAAGAGCTGTAGTAGCCTGGGATAAATTATGTCTACCCAAATCTGCAGGAGGGCTGAATGTGGCAAACCTTCTACACTGGAACAGAGCTGCTATTTGTAAATTATTATGGGCGTTAAGTGAAAAGAAGGATGCTTTGTGGATCATTTGGGTGCATACTTATTATATTAAGAGAAGTGATTGTTGGTCTATTGATATCCCACATCAAGCTTCTTGGATCATCCAAAAAATCCTCCAAATGAGGAAATTTAAATCCAAGATAGGGAATTGGAATACAGTTACCAACCAAGGCAAATTCTCCATTAAAAAGACTTATAAACTTATCAGGGGAGAGGTTAGAAATGTCAGCTGGAAATCCATTATATGCTCTAATGTTGCTTCACCTAAAGCTGTCTTCCTCTTATGTATAACCCTTCATGAGAAACTGAGAACTAAAGAGCTTATTCTGACTTGGGGTGTGCCTTGTGATCCTTTTTGCATTCTGTGCTCAGCAGCAAATGAGAATATTAATCATCTTTTTTTTTCAGTGCTTTCATCAAAAAAAAAAAAAAAATCTTTTTTTTTTCAGTGCAGCTACTCTTGTTCTGTGTGGAAAAATATCTTGAGATGGATAAACTATCACAGAAATATTGATGTTTGGCAGGGAGAATATCATAGACTTGTTAAAGCAGCAAAAAGCAGAGCAATCGAGGCTAAAGTTGAGGTCCTTGCCTTCACCACAACCCTTCATAGCTTGTGGATTGAGCGGAACAATATAATTTTCAGAAATGTGCCCATCTCGTCTGAACAGCTAACTAGAAATATACAAATTCACATATGTATTAGAGCTCAGATGTACCCTGACATTAGGAACTATTTTGATAGTTTGATTTGATGTTTTGTATGGTTTCTTTGCTCTATAGCTGCATAGCACATGAAGTCTGGTGTGATATACTACAACCCCTCCTAGAAGGTGGGTAGTATACCCCCTCTGATGCTTGATCTCAGCAGCTAATTTTGTGTACTTGGGACTGAGCTTGTAATGCTATTTGGTGATTAATAAAAAATTTCTTATTAATTGCCAAAAAAAAAAGTACTATTGATGTTGGATTCGTAGATTAAACTTTAGTTAAGTTAGTTCCTTCAATACCTATCGCACTACCACCTCACCTTCCCCTAAGGGTCTACATGTTGACCCATTTTTCCCTTTTCTGCACATGGAAAAGAGAAGATGGAATAAACATCCTCAAAGATTTCCAAGAAGCCGGACATAGTTGGAACAATCTCAATATGTATAATTAACACTTTTTATTTTAATAATTTGAAAAATAACTTAATCTCCAATTTGCACTGCAAAATTCATATTAATAACCTGTCCTACAATCATTTCCTCTGTTTTCTGACTTGGAATATCTAACAAAGATGACACAAACAGATTTCTTGATGAATCCCTCTGACCCATTAAGACTTTGTTTAAGGAAAACAAATTCAGTGCCTGGTGACTGGGGAATACTGGTCAACAAGAAACATTCATGTTAAACCCAAATTTGAGTCTATGGGTATAAAATGGGACCCCTAACCCATACTTGGTTCAAATGCATTTTGATGCCCACTGGCACTATAAAAATAGGAGTTCCATTGAGGAACCGCAACACAGTGAAATTTGGTTTCAAGAAGAGGGGTTCAGTGCATAGATAATGCTATTAGATCAAGCAGAAGTTGAGAGTTCGATCTTGTTCAACAAAATAAAACAAATGGAGAACAGCGATCATTGATATGATCATTATTTGCTATATTTATGTCCCTTATTTCTTAGTCTTTTATATCCATTTTGAACCTAAATACACTCACTAAGTTCATATTTTGATCTAGGTA
>BSSO01003984.1:0-15327 GCA_030267885.1 Mesembryanthemum crystallinum
AAAAAAAAAGTAGAAAGAGTGCTAAAATTTGCTTGCACTAAGAATCCAACCTGGGCGACAAGCCGCAAAAGCATACAAAAGCGCTACCACTACGACAAGCAGCACGTAATTTGTAAAGTTGAAGGATAAAATACAAATCTACATAGGCCAGTAATAAAGAATAAAAGAGTTTGGGTTGGGGCGGGGGGACCGGGCCTACGCCAGCCCCCCTTCTGGCTACGCCCCTGACTATGGGTGGGTTTAGTTCGCCTGAGTACCTAAATTGAACTGAACTGAACAGAACAACGTGAATTGAATTGAAGAGCTATATAGATAGAAAAAGTGTGTAACCTAAACTAAAAAAACGTGAAATAAACTGAAGGACCAAAAATAAGAATCGATAAAGTAGATATCCTAAATTCCCACACCTCAAATCTTCCAAAAACTATCATTCCTAGGTAGGGATGGCAACTCCACCCGCATCCAATGGATATCCGCTCCACCCGACCTGAATTAAATGGATATGGATTGGATATGGATGTAAGCGGATCGGGTATGGATGATGATCAATCATCCATTTGTCCACCCGACGGATATCCATATCCATTTATTCACTTGAATTCATACATATTCTTTTAAATCTAATATACACATCTTGCTTTTATTGAACTTTTAATCACAAATTAGAACAATATCTATATTAGGTGGTAGTATTAGCATCAAAGACGACAATTTAGGTATTGCACCCTATTTATTATTAAAGAAGAAGCAATCAATTCTTTGTTATATTTATTTTTTGATACATGACAACTTAGTTTTATGATTTCTTTATCTCATGGTCCACATATTTTCTCAAAAAAAGGGAAAAAAGTTATATATATATATATGTATGTTATTAAGAAGTTAGAGAATATTTGTCAAATATCCCATGGATACCCAATTACCCGCTTCATCAAATGGATATGAATGAATAATTTCTACTCAAAAATAAATGGATATGGATATAAATATAGATATGACTCCACCCGATATCCGACCCATTGCCATCCCTATTCCTAGGAGTATCAAATGTCCCATTAAGATTCCTTAATTTTGTTGGGAGGAAGGGGAAACAAACACATAAGCCCATAGGCCTTTGTACTCCACTACAATCACATTCCCAACCACCATTAGAGACTTTCCTTGTTCTCTACTTCCACTTTGTTCTTCCCAATCTAACCACTCACTTCTTCTTCAAACCTCTCCAATGGAGAATGCCATCCTCTCTCCTTCCACCACAACCACCACCCTCCTCAAATCCGCCCTCACCCCATCCCCTCTCTCTCCCTTCGACGCCTCCTTCACCCACATCCTCTCTCCTCCCTCCGAACCCCTCATCTCCACCTTCTACGCCGCCGATTCAGAAACCCTTCTTGCCCACAACGGTCAAATCTCCACTTACAACACCCCCACCTTGTTCCGAACCTCTACAATTCGTACCCACTTCGATTACATCTCCTCAATTCGCCAAATCTCTTCGATGATCACCGCTGTCGGGTCGGATTCTTCACCGGGTCTCCATTTTTACAATACCTTGACGGGAAAGCATGCTGGGGTAGCCAATTGGTGGGACCCGGCTGATCTCCGGACCCAGAAAGCCCGAGTCACCGCCATTGACAACTCGGGTGGTGACGACTTGGGTGTTGACTCGTTGTTCGCCTCGTTCGAGTGCCAGCACGGGGAGAATGCGGTGCTGGTGGTGGATATGGCGACATTGAAAGTTGTTTCGGAGATTGGGCGGCAATCGGGTATTGCCGCCAAATCTGCTTCCGTGAGGAAGCTGAGGTGGGTGGCGGGGGCAGGGGCGGGGGTTTTAGTTGGGAGCACCATTACTTGCGGTGCGTTCGGGTATTCAGGTTATATTCGGGTTTGGGACCCGCGGTGCGGTGGTGGAAGGGCTGTGTGGGAGACGAGTGAGCCGGGTGGGGTGTGTAGGCTCAGTCGGGTTGGGGATAGTATGGCTGATGTGGATGTTGATGTTGAAGGGATGTACATTGCCAAGGTGGGGTCGAAATCAGGTGATTTGGGGTTGGCTGATTTAAGGATGTTGGGGCCGGACCCATGGGTGTATTTGGAGGATCCGAATCCGGCATTGAGGGGTGATGGGGTAGGTGGGAAGAGGGTTGTGGTGAGTTGTTATAAGAACCATGTGCTTGTGGGGAAAGAGGGAGGGTTGGAGGCGTGGTCGAGGGTGGAAGAGAGAAAAGTTGGGGTGACTATGGTAGAAGGTGGGGAGGAGAGGAAGTGGGGTGTCTATAGGAGGAATCATGTGGATAAGGTTGAGGATGCCGAGAGGGGCGTGATCATGAAGATTGAAGGTGGTGGGAATAGGTTGTTTGTTTGTAGGGAGAATGTTGAAGGTGTTGAGGTTTGGGAGACTTCTGATTTGTCAGGTGCTAAGAAAGTTTGATGATGCAGTTGTAGAGCAAATGGCAATCATGTTTTCTAGTTTGGTGACCATTTCTGCATGATCCATGGTCAGTTGTGCTTTCTGTTAGCATATTTCAATGATACTATTACTTTTTTTATCTAGTTGCATTTTTATTGATGTTGTGGTTGTCACTTATGGAATGTAAGTATGTTAGTGATGATTGTTTCTGGTCTTAGCATTTTGAGTTACTGATCTATGATGCCTTCCTTTCATATACTAGTACATTCAAGTGAGACTGTATTGTTTTTGGTCCCTTAGAGAAGGATTGAGCATGTCTTTCTATGCAAATTGAGTGCAATTGGAACTTAGAAGTGGATATGATTCATGTGGTGGAAGATTCGAGAGGGTGAGAAACTGTTCATAAAAATAAAAATGAAATATTCATAATCAAAAAATCAGCTAGAACTTGGACAGGATATCAAGCTTCTTGGCCTCTTTTTACAAAAGAAGATGTGGGACAAGCTTTGTATGGTGAAAAGAAAGATCATTTAGTGAGATGGGACAAGGTTTGGATGGTGAAGAGATAGATCATTTAGTGAGATGGGACAACGTTTGTCGACCTGAGGAGGAAGGCGGGTTGAGTTTTGATAGGTTAGTAACCAAGAACATTGCATTGATTGGCAATTGGTTGTGGCGGTTCCCTTTGGAAACAGTGACTTTGTGGCATAGGGTTACCCGATGCAAGTATGGCACGCAATCTAACAATTGGTTGGCACATGCTAGGCGTGGTACTACTCATGCGAGTCCTTGAAAGTTTTTGTCCCAGGTCTCTTCTTACTTCCTTCCATTAGTGAGGTTCGATATTGGCAATGGGATGCAAATTCTGTTTTAGGAGGACGATTGGGCTGATATCAGCCTTTGTGCTTGAGGTTCCCTTAGAGTGTTCCAGCTCTCAGTGCTCCATGAGGCTTCTATTTCTGATTTTTTCACTTGCACTTACGGAGATCTCCTCAAGATTCGGTCTATGGAGCTGGGGGAGTTTACGTCTTTGCTCAGATTTTTGGTGTCTATGGAGCTGCGTAATTGTTGATTCTAGGTAGTGGGTTGGTAATCGTGCTTGTGAGTTAACTTATTTGTTCCTTCGACGTTTGGTCCCATCTTCACAAGGATTTCTTTAGTGAGGTGGTTGGAAAAGGCGAAGGTACCTTTTATGGTACTTTGTGAAGTGTGGGGCTTGGTGTTTGGCAGGATTAACACTAATTATCTGCGTCGAAGGAGAAGACCAAATTTAGCTTTGTCTCCCGATATGTGTGCCCTGTCGGGGGAACAGTGAGTCATCGACACATCTTTTCGCATATTGTAAAGAATCATGGGGAATTCAGAGTAGGTTGTTTGTTGTTCTGGGAGAGAATGGGTTGTGTCAGGCCATTAAACCCGTTTTGTAGGTTTTGGTGGAAGGAAGGTGAAGACGGGGTTGTGGTAGAATGCTATATTTGCGGTATTGTCGTGTATTTGGTTGGAGAGAAATGCCCGGCTCTTTACTAATTTGTTTTTATGTCTGTTGATGTGTTGTGGGATAGGCTAACTTATCTAGCCTTATTGTGGGCTGAAGCTCTGGTAGTTTTGGAAGCTATTTTGTCTCGGAGATTATCCGAGTTTATGTGTAGTTAGTTTCTTTTGAGAGGATTCCTTTTCTTTTTAGGCTGTAATTATGAGTTTCTTTAATAGAGTATATACTTTTTTCTTATCTAAAAAACAAAAACAAAAATGAATGAACGTGTGGGATTTGTTCCATCTACTTCTCTCTCCTGAGAAGTCTTCTTGTCTACTTTCTATAGGAATTCATAGAAGGTGGGCAGCCTCTTCAAGAGCCATAAAGCTTGGTTTTTTATCACTCTTTCTCTTTGGTCTTGTGCAAATGGTGAAGCACTACTTCAATCTGGACACGTTTATCCCATTTATCCAATCTTGTGCTCAGTAGCAGCATCTTCATCTGTTTCTTTCATTTAATCACCAGAATCCTCAGAGCTTCTCTTGTCGTTCTGTTCTTCAAGTCGATGTAATCTGGGGCAATGGGTGGTACTCTGAAGCCCCAAAAACCAAAAACCTTTTTTCTTTACCTTTATTGTACAAGCAGCATTGTAGTAACTCCATTTTGGTATTTGGCAATTGCAATTGGTTGATATCTTTCCTTCTTTCTTCTTGGTTAATTTCAGCTTTGGAATTCCATGTCTGATAGGCAATTGCCAGACCCTAGACCCAATTAATTTTAAGTTTTGGTATTTGTTATTTGGCATTTGCATTTCTTCATTCATTCTTAAATTGTGTTGTGTTCTGTCTAAAAAAGGGAAATTGTTTCTTTCAGTGAATTCTGTGACAGGCTCCCCTTGGCAGAAAAGATGCCTTGCTTGCATTCATAGAGAATTCCCTCATTTCTACAACAACAAAAGATCTTGTGTTGCCTGGCAAGTTCCAGTCATTTGCGCAGACAGCTGCCTCAATGGCTGCCAACAACTGCATAGTTTGTGAGGAGTGATATTTTTGTATGGCATCACATGGAACACGCTATGCAGGTATGCTCATTCATATGTCTACAGAAGTCACTAAATTTATTCTATTATCACAGAGGTGGAATAACACATTTGATGAAAGAGTTTCTGTAAAGTGGCAGACCTGATAACAACCTTGACTGGCCAAATAGGTACATGACCGCCATGATGTTAGATATGTGCCTCTATGATTTTCTTTTCTTATTTACAATCAAGTAAAAGTTACATTATGATATTCTCTTTCATTTCTATTGTCTATGAGTTTTCAAACTTTTCTCAAAACGCTATGATGGCTATTCACTGCACTGTATCACAGAAAGTTTGGAAGCTTCGCCAAATCATGTAATTATGTGATTCAAAGTTGTACACAGTACTTCTTTCTTGGGGATACAATATTGAATACTCTATAAGGTTGCTAGCATGATAGGAGGTATGCCTCTGTAGACACTCGTGTGGCGTTGTTATGTTTATCTTTTGAATCAAAATTTTGTTAAGCTACTAGTATCTGGCAATGAATCTTCTTTTCTTTTTAGTTACAAAGGGCATATGCAGGAGTACACAAGAAGCATATAACCCCCAACAAGCGACCAATGTTGCTGTACATTCTCTGCTCTTCTCTTCCTGAAACTGAGCTCAACAAAATTGTGAAATAATCATCTCAGGACTCTTTAGGGAAGCAGCGAGAATTCAGGACAGGCAGCTCTTAGGAAGGGTGGTGGTAGTAAGAATGTTTGAAGAGAGCTATATATACGCTTGAGGAAGTATTTTCTCATATTTATACAAAGCTATTGACACCCGTGTCTTAGAAGTGGGATCCTTGTGCTATTTAGGTTGAAGGGAGATGTTTTTTGGTGAACTTTAACCATTCAGATTTTCCCAGGAAACATTTTTCTCCTAACCAAGCTGGACATAAAGGTTATTCCAATATGTTCTTCATTCTCTACAATTTGATTTTTGATCCTTGTGCTATTTAGGTTGAAGGGAGATGTTTTTTGGTGAACTTTAACCATTCAGATTTTCCCAGGAAACATTTTTCTCCCAACCAAGCTGGACATAAAGGTTATTCCAATATGTTTTTCATTCTCTACAATTTGATTTTGTTAAAAGAACTCAAATATTGTACCTCTACCTCATCTAATACATGCAAATATGTATTTATATCAATGCAATACTCGTAAAAATGTACAGCAATGCTCGTTTGGGTGCTTTTAGGTTTGGTATAATTCTTGTTTCACTTGATCTCTTTGTACTTGAGAATATCATCCATTGTAGAAAATTGGTCCAGGCTGGGAAAATAAGGCCGCATTGGATGGTCTCTGGGTCTGAAATTTAAAACCTCTGAGCTCTGGTCTGGTCCGTTCTGGTCTAACCTTGAAAAAACAGGGACTGGACTAGACCTGGATATCAATACCATGGTATAGTTCATATTTTTTGGCTTGGAACTGAAAGAAAATAGGAATTTAGTCAGCCGTCACTTCTCACAAGCCTCTCAGTTCCTCTCTCTCTTGTCGCCAGCGTCAGATCTTCGACCTCCATAGCCCGTGCTCCATCATATGTCCAGGAAAGCTTCCGATTTAGGATCACAAATTGTATTTGCATGAGGGGCATTAGATTTGATTTTTTTTTTTTTTTTTTTTTGATCTGTCTGATGTTAATTTCCTGAGTTGTATTTGTAAGAGTAGCTTTCGTTTGAGAAAATTTTATGATTAAACATGGATTATGGACCACGATCATGCATATTTGCTTTCTAATTTGTTCATCAGTCCTTTTTTTCCCCTTTTTTTTGGTTGTTTTTCTTTATCTGATTGTTCCTTTGTTCATCGATTTTGGTTTATTCTTTTCACTTTAAACTAATTAGGTGTTTCTTGTCTACAGATTGGCTGAGATGGAAGCTTAATTGGTCAAGGGACAAGGAGCCAAAAGGCCAAAGAAAGACGCAAAATTAATCAGGACCAAGACCTGTCCGTTCAGGTCCGTCCGAGGAAAGTTTGGTTCACCTCTGGCCGGTGTGGGTCTTCATGTCTGATTTATCAATGTGTCCTGGTCCTAGTTTGGATCTGTTTAGTTTTGGACCGGTGAACAGCCTCGTAGCACTACTATGCCGTCGTAGCATAAAATTGAGACTACGCACAATACCCATACTTTTCTTTTTCTTTTTCTTTTTTTTTTTAAAAAAAAAAATAATGTACAGTGATGATCTTGGAGTCTGTATTTCCTGTTTCTAAGTTGATCTCTCAAGGAATGTTATTTCCTGTTTCTAAGTTGATCTCTCAAGGAATGTTCTGAATAAGGCTTGAAGTAAGGTCTTGTTCTCTTTTCAGTTGGATTGAATAAAACTGAAACACCAGTGAAATGATTGATTAGAAATATGAGGGATATAAAATAAGTCAAATTGAAATAAAATTAAAGAAAATTTGTTTTGAATAATCTAAACTATCTCTGAATTGTAGAAAATAATTCGAACTTCATTATTTGTGTTCTGAACTATCATTGTAGCACCAGCATTCACAATATGAATTAAGGACCACAAATTATGTTACATGAATGTCAGCCTGTATGCTATACAGGGCTGAGTGAGTCCTGGCTTCACAAGAACCATATTCAAAAATTGATGGTGATAGAATTGAGAATGCTGCATTGGATGTGCATCCTTACTAGAAGAGATAAGGTTAAGAATGAAGTAGTTCGAGATAAGCTGGATGTAGAAGACATCGAGAGCAAGCTGTGTGTGATGGAACTCAAATGGTTTGGGCATGTTATGATGAGACAACCAGATGTCCTATTAAGGAGATGTGAGAAGATATTAATGAGGGATTGAAAGCAAAGAAGAGGTAGACCCAAGAAGAATTGGGAGGGAGTTGATTAGGCATGATATGGGCTTCTTAGAGCTTCTCGAGGACATGACACTTAACAAGAAATTGTGGTGATGGGACATGGATAAAGGATCCTAGATAGTAGTTTGGAATCGTATTTGGTTCATCATTCTTATTCTTGGTATTCTTAGCAGTTGCATTTACATATGTTTAATTTTTCTTCTATTTATTGTTATTTCTATTTCTATTTTCACTAATATTTTTATTATTTATTATTAAATATATTTAATAATAAGTTCCTCCTTGCAGACACCAAAAAAAAAAAATATATATATATATTTAAATTTAAATTTTATTTTGTCTTGGTGTTTTCCGTGTTTACAAAATTTGTTGTCGTGGATCTTTTAAAAACAACCTCTTTACTTGTTAGAGGCAATGTTGCATACATTTGGACCTCCCCAGACTCTGCCCCCAACAGGATTATCACTGGATTGTTGTTGAATTATGTTACATGAAAAAAAAAAAAACAATTGAAATTAATGGACTATACATGTAACATAAGAGCACACTATCTACCATAAAATGGATCAATAGGATTCATATATGTATGTCCAAAGTGCATTAAGAAACAAAAGTGTAGCACCCGATGCTCATTAAGGTAGAAGGCAGTGGCGGATCCAGGAAAAAATATTACACACTAATAATTTTATAATATACTATATATATATATATATAATTTATTTATTTTTTTGAGTAGAACAAGAGCATAAAAAAAACTAAATATAATAGATGCAATGATGTCAAGAAATATACTAGAGTATTATTTTTTTTGATAAATTAGAAAGATACTAAAATTACATGAGTTTTTTTCCTATATAATTAAAGAACATTGTTTTTGAAAATGAAAAGAGCAAGACTCAATTACACCATACTAAACACCTACAAAGACATGTTATATACTAATCAGCTGAACAAAAACTTATAAAATTAAAGTTTGGCATCTAAACATGCATCTCAAAGCTATAAGGCATTGCATCCAACTTAATCCCTCATCCTATAACCCTTTTTCCTTCAGTTTGAATTTACTCAATTATATATAGTACATGTCTTTAATCATTGTTATCCAAAATCCCAAGTTCAAGCCCAACTTTTGCATGAGCGAGCAGTAGAACACAACAGAGAAAAAAGAAGAAAGGCAAAGATTGAGTAAGAGAGAAAATTTTGGGGAATATAGGATGTGAGTTGCGGATTACGAAACGACACTTTTAATTAGGGACGGAGGGAGTAATTTATTGTTTCTATCTCCTTGATGAATTTGTTTATCTATATTATTTCTTGGGCTGTGTAGCGAGAATGGGTGAACTTCATGATTTAGAAACAATAGAATATATTTCTTGGGCTCCTCTGAGGTGTGGACTAGCTGGGGGCACTATAGGTTTTGGATAGTGCAACTCCTTATATTCTCTTTAATTTTAGCTGACCAGTACATTCTTAACTGGGGGCCCATCCCCCCATTGTTTATACAGTAGATCCACCCCTGGTAGAAGGCAATGAAGAAGGGCTGACCAAGTGGATTGGTTGAGTAGTTTGAAACATGGAAGCAAGAACAGATGATTGAGTTGTTGATTTAGTGGATAGGGATACACAATGATAATAAGCAGTAAAGGAAAGACAAGAAATAAAGTTTATAGTTGGTTAAACCCAAGAAGAATATGGGATGAGGACCCAAAATCGTGCATAAAGGAGATGGTATGTAGAGGGCAGTTACAAGATCCTCAAGGGTGGAAATGACCATGGATGAAGTGGGATGCTTGGTGTTATCGTCTATACGTGTAGAATATAAAAGAAGGCAAAGTTTTTCTATAGTGAAGAGTAATAGGATATAGGGCCAATAGCTTATGGATACAAATGTGATTTTATCTATGTACTATGTTTCCATAAATACAAGCGTCGGAGCTCCTAAATGGTTGAGCTATTCACACTAATAATTGTTCATGGTATCAAAGCCCTCATAGTTTAAAAACCTACTCCCTCCGTTTTTTTATTATCTTGACATGTGCCATTTTGGGTGTTACACTATAATCTTTACATGGCCCAAAGTAGTAAAGATTTTTTGGTTAAATTACTATAATATCCCTCAACCTCCTTACCCACTCTCCTCTCTCACAACTCCACAAGGCATTAAATAATGCCAACCCCCTTCCCCACTTTCCTCTCTCACAACCCATTTAATATTCCAACCCCCTCCCCACTCTCTTCTGACTGATTAAAAGAAGACCCCTTTCTTCTCTAGTCTAGGGTTTTCTTCACATTCGCCTCTCTCCTCATCTCCTCTTCTCCTCATCTTCTCCTCTGTAAGAACTGTACTTGAAAAACCCAGAAAAACTCCTAAAAAAAAAAATTGAAGTTCAAATCAGAAAACAAATCTCCTACAGCACCACAAAAAAACCACGAAAATCAACCTAAATGGACGACGATCCATATCTTTTGAGGCATTTGGTGAAGAAAATCGAGAGTGACGAGGAGAACTCTCAAGATTCTCACATTTCAGACACCGAACGCCAAATCAATGAAGTTGTGCCCGATAGTGAAGAAGAAGAAGAGGAGGAGATCGTTAATGAGACACAAGATCTCGATCAGTACAACGAGAATATCTTGATTTCCCCTTCAACTCGCCGGAAGTATTTTGCTAGGAATGAATTCCTTCGAGCTTTTGAACCAAATGCGAATTGTGAGGAACATGCAAAAAAGAAGATGTGGTTGGCTCCAATGAGCCCTGAATCGGGTCCAGTGACAGAAAGCAAAGCTCCAATGAGCGAGATCGAGGCTCCAATGAGCCCGAAATCTGCAACAAGCACCAAATCTTCGATGACCCTTGAGTATCCACCCAATGAAAACGAAGTTCTTCGTTTGTATCTTCGTGGATTATACCCTTGAGGTTTTTCTGTTAACCCTTCTCTTAGATCAGACATTATGTTCATTTTTTATTTCCCCGGGAAGGATGGGCTGATGTTGGTGTGTATGGGCTGATGTTGGTGGTGGATCTGTGGTTTTGTGGATTTTTTTGGTGGATATGTGGTGGTTGTTGGTTGATCATATGCTTTCTGTGATGGTTTTGTGTTGATGGAGGATGGGTTGGCTGTTGTTGTTGGTTGTTTTCATGTTGTTTGTTGTTGTTCATATTGTTGTTTATGTTGGAGGTTGATTTGTGGCATTGTTGTGTTAATGAACCCTATTTTGTGTAATTAAAGGCTCATCTGTGGCAGTGATGTGTGAATGAACCGTAATTAGCCCTAATTTGATTAATTACACTTAAAGTAAATTAATTGAAGTTAATTTGTAACCTAAGTTGATATTCTTGAATCCTAATCTGATTTGTTTAGTTAAATAGAGTGTCACATGATTAATTTGTGTTGTATGGGACTTAATGACTTCTAATTGAACCCTAAATTGAATAATTGAATCCTAATCTGATTTGATTAGTTAAATAGAGTGTCACATGATTAATTTGTGTTGTATGGGACTTAATGATGACTTCTAATTGAACCTTAAATTGAATAATTGAATCCTAATCTGATTTGATTAGTTAAATAGAGTGTCACGTGATTAATTTGTGTTGTATGGGACTTAATGACTTTTAATTGAACCCTAAATTGAATAATTGAATCCTATTTTGATTTGATTAGTTAAATAGAGTGTCACATGATTAATTTGTGTTGTATGGGACTTAATGACTTCTAATTGAACCCTAAATTGAATAATTGAATCCTAATCTGATTTGATAAGTTCAATAGAGTGTCAATTGATTAGTTGGTGTTGTGTAGGACTTAAGGACTTCTAATTGAACCCTAAATTGAATAATTGAATCCTAATCTGATTTGATTACTTAAATAGAGTGTCAATTGATTAGTTGGTGTTGTGTAGGACTTAAGGACTTCTAATTGAACCCTAAATTGAATAATTGAATCCTAATCTGATTTGATTACTTAAAAATTGGACTTAACTCATTTCCACATGACATGGTCTGAATTACACAGATGAGGGTTCATTTAGTCTCTTGTTGTTGCCTCCTTCAATGACATTAAAGTAGGAGGCAATTGTTGCCACCCTTTTATGTCATTANTAGTTGGAGCCATTTGGTGTTGTTTGTATAAGTTGCCACCAGTAAAGGCATTAAAGAAGGAGGCTAACTGGCCTAGGTCAGTTATTGTCACCCTTTACTGTCTTTAATTGGAGGCATTTGGTTTGTGATGAACATACTCTGAAACCAATGTCCCTAAGTACTTGTTTGCCTAAGAAAATGAAATGTAGGTGTGCCACCAGTAAAGTCATTAAAGAAGGAGGCTAACTGACCTAGGTCAGTTATTGTCACCCTTTAATGTCTTTACTTGGAGGCATTTGGTTTATGATGAACGTACTCTGAAACCAATGTCCCGTTCCATCAATGTTTGCCTAAGAAAATGAAATGTAGGTGTGCCACCAGTTGTGGAAGTCAAGAAGGAGGCTAACTGACCTTTATCAGTTATTGCCACCCTTACTTTCAAAACTTGGAGGCATTTGCTTGATGATGAGAATCCTCTGAGAGCAAAGTCAAATAAACACATGAGTCAAGCGGCAACTGTTTTAAGTATGCAATGCAATCAGCCTTAAACTAATTCATTTGACATCATATTCAATTACACTTAGGGGGCGTTTGGTTCAATTGTTGTAAACAGAAAGGAATGGAATTAGTTAAATAAAGGAAAGGGTAATAATAACAGTTATTTTTATCGGTTGTTTGGTTCAATTATATAATAGGATTACTTGTATGTGATTACATTTCTTGGTGTTTGGTTGAAAGATGTTGCACATTCATAAATCACTCTCATCAAATATAAAAAATGACAATTTATGAAAATAATGTTATAAAATACACAAATTCTACCAAATAAGTACTAACAAATGAAAAAAAAAATCGTACTATAATACTACAGTATAATGCTTTGGCCCATTCCCCTCTCTCTCTCCCCTGCACCTTTCCTTTCTCTCTCCTGCACCTTCCCCTGCAATAGCTACTTTCATTTTCTCTCTCTTCACCATCAGCTCATCACCATAACTACTTCCTCTCTCTCCTACACCTTTCCCCTGCAATAGCTAATTTCATTTTCTCTCTCTTCACCATCAGCTCATCACCATAACTACCGCCTTCTGTAGATCCTGGCCAATTAATTAGAGCAATTCAAATTTGACCACCCAATTTGATTTTGACTACTGTGCTTGTTTCACTGGTGGTGGAGTCTCCATCGTCAACGGCACGACGGCGCTCATCTTTTCTCTTTCTCTCTCTAGATGCAGTGAGGTTATGGGGGGTTGTTCGTAGGGGTGGGGTCAGTTGTTAGCCGAGTCTAGTTGTGGAACGTTAATTGGCCAGAGTAGTCAGGTGGTTTTGGGTGATGCAGCAGCGGTGGTAGTGGTTATTCCTGTAAGTAATGGTTTTTGTTACCCAATGGTAGAGAAGGGTTTCAAAAGAGGGGATTTGATTACAGCAAGTAATGGAATCTGATTCCTTAGTCAATGAACCAAACACAGAATAATGGATTTGGCGATTTGATTCCGTTATCAGATGTTAAAAATGACCGAACCAAACAAGGCCTTAATCACTTACATGTCCATGTTGGTTGATTCATCAGTAGGTATAAAAATTGTCTAAGTTAACCCAAAATACGTACACTCATCATCATATTCACTTTTCATGTTACCCAAAATAAATTTACCTTCACCCAAAACGATTCATTTCTTAGTTCATTTGTGAAGAACCTAATCTTCACTTATGAACTAAGACTCTATGTCTTGTGTCTCCATGTCTTGTGTCTGCAGCATGTATTGTTGTGGTTGTATTATACTCTCATCTAGCCACTGTCTTGCTGCCCTTACTGCATTAACGCATGGCTGAATCACTATTGGCAACTCATCATCTCTCTCCATTGAGTCTTTGCTTGCATGTGGAACTTTGTAACTATTAGAACCCTTCACTTTAATGCACTCACTCATGCAATATTGTAAAGATAGCCACACTTTGTTGAGTTTGTATGGGTGTAGTTGTTGGTATGAATCTGTCACAACTTGCACCAGTTCAAATGTGTTTTTAGGGCATGTCAAATCTTGAATTGACTGTAAATGTCTAAAAAAGCCCAAGTCAAACACATTTAAATCAGGACTGTTTGCTGGTTGACAACATAATTGAATATTCCAACCATCCTTAGTTGCATTTTCTACCCATTCTGGATCAGTAGGAGCTATATGAGGCCTGGTGTTGTCTTGTTGTACCCAAATTGTACAAATACTACCATCTGGCCATTTGCTTTTGATGGCTGGCAGCAACTTATCCACTAGAAGTCTTCTTGTCACATCTTTGGTTATTGATTGTATAGGTTTTGTTTCAAGCACCCCTCTTGGTCTGTTCTTCGATTTCCTTTTGCTTGGTTCAATTACGGTAAAAGGCCACATCCCAATCATCCCATCAAATAAAAGTACACCTTCTTCACTATACCTAGGTCTAGCAACAGCACACATAAACATAACTTTTGTGATAAATCTTGTACTTTTACAACTTCTATATGGTTCGGGTTCATCCGGCAATAGATAGTAATGCTCGTTTTCTTTGGTTAAGTAGAACCACTTCTCAGCAATATGCACATGGTAAAAAAAAACCCTCAAACCAAGGAATTTCATTTTGGAAATGAACTTTGGAAAGACAAAATTCTAACCTCTTTCTTATGCCATCATGAGTTAAGTAGGGTTTGATTGCATTGCTATGACTTCTTATATCACCAGTCTTCAATAATCTCCTTGCTGTTGTGCTTGAAACTTTTAAAATCAGTGCCACTTGCCTTATGTTTTTTCGTTTAGATAGGGGGAAGGTTCTCAACCTCTCCAAATCTATCTCTTTTTTTTTTCCTCCCTGCATTGCCTTTGTATCTTAGGCAAACATTGATAGCTTGTGCCCATTTGGGTTCTAGCAGTACTCCATATTGCACTAATAGTCTGCCTTGAGCACTGAAAGTCTGAAGCTACCTTGTTTGTTGTTCCAATTTCCAGTTTTTTGTATGAATATGATCTCAAGATCTGCTGCACTATCAGTTGCCTTTGCAAATTTGTCATTTTTTTATTTGTGTCCCTAACATATGTTGTTGGTTGTTCTTGTTCTACCCCTTCTACTCCTTCTACTACTGCTGGTTGATGAATTGGAATTGTGATTCCTGTTCTTCATCTGAATTAAACTCTTCATCCATATCTGATTCCCACTCAAATTCCTCTTGTGAGTGAAATTCGAAGAAGAAATCATCCGTTACTTCTTCACCATAGTGTTGCTGCTGAGCCATGATTATAAGCTCTTCAACTGCTGGAATTTCATGATCTTCATGTTCCAGCAATGGTTCTTCCACATCTTCTCTTAAGGTGCCAGAAAGTTGAAAGAGAAAATCAAGTTCATCTTCAAATTATGACATGATTGTGCTCTTGTTACCTTAGATTTTTTTTTTTCTATTCTGTTGTTAATGGGGAGTGGAAAGGTTGTAAATGGGGAGTGGCAAGGCTT
>BSSO01003985.1:0-15322 GCA_030267885.1 Mesembryanthemum crystallinum
AAGAGCCAATTAGATTTTGACAGCAAAACGGGATACTTGCCCATTTGAGGAACAAGTGTAGGGGTACTTGTCAAATGGAGACTGGTTTTAGAGACACTTGTCAAGTTCCCTTACCGATTAAGGAAATTCCTTTCTCAATTTAAAAACAGTGTGTAATAGTCCAACCCAACTCCCGCCACAACACAACCCACGACGGTGGGAAGTCCCCCAATGGGCCCATAAAAGGGGCCTCTTAAGCCCAAAAGGGGAAGGCCTTATTGTTTAAGTGGTTGGACTCAATCACTTATAAACCAATCTCAATCCTCACATTCTTCCGATGTGAGACTTGGGGTGTTACAAACTCACCCACTTAAGAACGCAATGTCCTCGCTGCGCCATGGGCCCTCATCTAGCCCCAAAACCCACCCCTGCTAGGTGGCAGCTGACCTGGGCTCTCTCTTGGTCCACAGGCTCAGCCTATGGTCGCAGGGTTGCTCTCATACTAACTGTAACAATCCATCCCAACTACCGCCACAACACAACCCACGACGGTGGAAAGTCCCCCAATGGCTCATAGAAGGGGCCACTTAAGCCCAAAAGGGGAAGGTCTTATTTAAGTGGTTGGACTCCATCACTTACAAACCAATCTCAATCCTCACATTCTTCCGAGGTGAGACTTGGGGTGTTACAAACTCCCCCACTTAAGAACGCAACGTCCTCGTTGTACCATGGGCCCTCATCTAGCCCCAAAACCCACCCCTGCTAGGTGGCAGCTGACCTGGGCTCTCTCCTGGCCCACAGGCTCAGCCCACGGTCGCAGGGTTGCTCTCATACGAACTGTAACAATCCATCCCAACTATCGCCACAACACAACCTACGACGGTGGAAAGTCCCCCAATGGTTCATAGAAGGGCCACTTAAGCCCAAAAGGGGAAGGTCTTATTGTTTAAATGGTTGGACTCCATCACTTATAAACCAATCTCAATCCTCACATTCTTTCGATGTGAGACTTGGGGTGTTACAAACTCCCCCACTTAAGAACGCAACGTCCTCGTTGCGCCATGGGCCCTCATCTGGCCCCAAAACCCACCCCTGTTAGGTGGCAGCTGACCTAGGCTCTCTCCTGCCCCACAGACTCAGCCCACGGTCGCAGGGTTGCTCTGATACCAACTGTAATAGTCCAGCCCAACTACCGCCACAATACAACCCACGACGGTGGGAAGTCCCCCAATGGGCCCATAGAAGGGGCCACTTAGGCCCAAAAGGGGAAGGCCTTGTTGTTTAAGTGGTTGGACTCCATCACTTATAACCAATCTCAATCCTCACATTTTTTTCGATGTGAGACTTGGGGTGTTACACAGTGAGCCTCTCTCTTTCTCCTCAAGCTCAGTTCACTCTATCTTTCTCTCACTAACCTCTCTCTCCTCCCGTTCTCCCTCTCTCTGTTTTATCTCCACCACCACCATCACGCGACAACACCACCACTCAACGCCACTACCACCTGCTGTCACCACCAAGACGCCACCACCACCATCCCGTATCACCACCAGCGAACACCACCTGCTGCCACCAACACCAATAGCCAGTACCCACGAGGCCTCCCACCCCTGCTGCAATGTGAAGAACAGCAGCAACAAAAGCAACTTCAGGTTCCTCAGCCCGACGAAAATTCCACCAGCTTGTTGCCTTCTATCAACCGCTCAATTTAGGTTCAATTCCAAGTTTAGTTCAATCTACAGTTCAATAATTTTGGTAGCGAAGACCTAATCCCTTCAATTGCTATTCCTTGCCTCTTTAGACAAATTGAGTTAGCAATTAGATTAGTTAATCCTTAAAGTTAGTAAAACAGTAAGAATGAGCGAAGTTACTGATGTTTAATTTACTAATTTTTATAGGCTTAATTGGATTTTTCGCTAAGTGGGCATTGCAAATTAGGATGAAGGAGTCAATTGTGATTTAGGAGTCGGAATCGATCAAGGTAACCATTACGTTTACCAACGCACGATTCTCCTTTCAAAATTGATTTGGGCATGTTATGTGTTGAGTGAATTTGTGCTTGCATTTAGATAATGGGAATTGTGCGGTGGCTAGGAGGATTCTTACGGATTTTCATTTAATCTCTAGTTTATTTCGGTTGGTTGTGTAAATTATGAATGTCTAAGAATGATTGTGAAATTCGGTATATAAGAGGTTTGATGAATTATTATAAATGACCCATTTACGGCTTAAATTAGGTGAATTACAATACGTTTACATGTTGCGCAGAATGTGTAAATCGATTAAAATGATGTTTAAAGTGTTTGAAATGACCTTTAAATACGAAGATAATATAATAAGTATCTTGGATAATGTTAGAGTTAAATTGGAAGCATGATTTAGTGATTAAAATAGTGTATAATGAAGCTAATGATGAAGTTCATGTCCTTATGACTAAGGAACATGTTGTGATTGATTCAATGGTGTAAGATACAATTAAAAGAACTTAAAGTAGCGGAAAACATAACAAAGTGTATGCTGTCCAGAAATTGTCTATGCCTTAAAAATAAGTTTTGAAGGCTTAAAATGGATATAAACGAATAAATAAAGCTATTGACAATGTATAGATTGTTGGCATGGTTTTGAATGATGTTTTAGTAATTCAAAGGGATAAAATTGAGTAAATTATGAGAAAGACAAGAAAAGTTAATTGTTATGAAATGTTTGTTTTTGAGATGATTAAGAAGGCAAATGATTGAAAGAAAAGAACAAAAGTAAGATGTTATGTTCTTATAAGTTCATGCAACTGTTTGATTGAGAAATGATTATTGAGATTTCAGTTATAAGAAAGAATGTTTTATGTAAATTACTAATTACTTAAAGTGAAAGACGGCATTGTGGGTAGTCTAGGCCTTGGGTACTATAGTTATGAGTTTCGGGAGACGTCCCACATGAGTTTTTGGCCCCCAGAAGTGGCCATATCCCCCAAAAGTGGACAACAAATTACAGATATAGCGCCAAAAGTGGCTAAAGCCCCAGAAGTGGCGGCCCTAGTAACCTAACTCCATTGTGCCAATCTTAATGAGTTATGATTATGAGAAATTAAATAAAGTCACTGATATTACATCAGTTAATTAAATAACTGATTCCTCGGTTAAATGAACTAAAGGTAAGTAAGGTAAGTTATGATTATTTGATTGCATAGCATGAAAATGGTTTTCTAAACGGTTTTACTATTTCCCTCTCATCCCCATTTTCAAAATGAATTTTACAAAAACGTTTTTACATGGTAGAGTAGTGGTTACTTAGGTTCGACTAATTTTGTAAATGTTTTGTTTTCAGGTAATCAGCTGAAGGGAAAGGGATCCAATGAGGATGATCACCTAGTTTAAATGTAAATTTTGATAGTTATGAGTAGTTGAGATGTAATAGTTTCTAGTATTTGTTTAGATATTGAAAATAGACTCTTGATAAAGTTTATAGCCAGCCTTGTATTTCTTCCTAGAAATACGGCGGTGACACTCCAAAATTGAATTGATAGTAGCTTCCGCCTGAAGTGATACCTTTGGGATGCCTTGGCTGAGTCAGGCTTGGTTTTTTTATGATTATTAAATATGTATAATGTTATATGACCTAGTTTGCAGGTTTGATTTTCTGAAGTCGAAATGGCTGGGTTGTCCATTTTAGGGGAAACTCTGCGGAAATTCCGGCTCGAGTTTATATAATTAACTTATATATTTATTAGAAATTCTGGGGTGTTTCAAATAATTTGGTTACTGCAATCTATCCACAGCTCTCATCGAAGTACATAGACTTATCCTACCTGAAAGAGCGAGGCATACTTGCACAAAAGAACACCGATGTTGATGAGTTAAATTCCAATATGTTATTGATGCTTCCAAGAAATGTTCGAAGTTATCTGAGTTCTGACAAGTTATTTTGCTCAGAAGCTGGTGAGGCATTTGAAGACATGAATCCTGTTGAGTTACTCCACTCTTTGAACCATTCTGGAGTTCCAAATCACTGTTTGGATCTAAAAATAGGAGCACCTATCATATTGTTACGAAATATGAATCAATCAATAGGCTTGTGTAACGGAACACGATTGGTAATTCATAGAATGGTAATAAGGTGATTGAAGCAAAGGTGATAATTGGTCCGAAAGAAGGAGATATTATCATGATATCACACATTGATTTAAGGCCCTCTAACCAACAAACAGGCTTTGAGATGAGAAGAAGGCAATTCCCCTTGAAGTTAGCATTTGCAATGACAATCAATAAAAGCCAGGGACAAACATTGAAATTTGTTGGTGTATATCTTCCAAATTCTGTCTTTACTCATGGTCAACTTTATGTTGCTCTATCTTGCGTTACATCCCCTAGCGGGTTAAAGATGTTGATACGCAATAAACAATATATTGAAAAAATCGTACAAAAAATGTTGTGTATAAGGAAGTGTTGAATAACATATAGTGAAATATTTTATTTTATGTTTCACTTCACTTTACACCATGTAAGTTTTATCTTGTATTTCAATCTATAACTAGTATTGTGCCCCGTGCGATGCACGGGCTTATAATTGAGATATTATTTAACTTTTAAAGCATATGATGTAGTAGAATAATCACAATACATTCCTTAAATGACCTTAATAGTTGGCTTAAAAAAAATGATCTTAATAGTTACTCATAAGTAAATTAGAGCACATATTAGGATTACTTTATACAAATTTGATTGATTTATTTTTTTTTTATTTTGTGAGGAGATCACAAAGTGACACATGGCGAGGGGGAAGAGGAGAGAAGTAGTTAGTTGTTATTTAGAGTATTTGTTATATAGAGATAAATATTTTGAAGTTTATTTTATTACTCCCTCCGTCCCGCAAAGTTTGCAAAAATTTATATTTTTGGTTGTCCCATAAATTTGCAACTCTATAATTAAATTCACATTTGAATGTCAAAACTACCAAATATATTCAAAGCTTAATAGTAAATGAGGACTCAATAAGTCTAAAGCATTAATTACTCCCTAATTGAATCATAAAAAAGTTCTACATTTGGATGTCACCTTATTTTTCACCATTTTCAAGTAGTTGCAGACTTTGTGGGACGGAGGGAGTACTACTTATAGTTTGCAATGCACAAATGAAGATTAGGTGATGATAATAGTATTAAAGATGTGGTATTTAAAGGTTGTCAAGTAAATTTTTGTATTCTAATCAATTTTCTATGAATCTTCAATAGTTAGAATTGTGCATGGTATTTGTTTGCATAAATTGACTCCATTTAATTATAATAATCAAAGATAATGATATAAATAGTATGTAATAGTTTATATCAAAGTAGTAGACACATAGTAATAGTTAGCAAAATGATATTTTATTATATTAAATAAATTATTTTAGATCATACCTTAATTAGTAAGACTTAGAAATAGTTGATATGTTTATAAGTGTGTGGCTTATAAAAGTGGCCAAGTAAAAATTTGGATACTATGATCAATTTTATATGACTATTCAATAGTAATTACTAATTAGTAGCAACGGTTTTATTTGTAGTTGCTCCACTTAAACATATTAATTT
This sequence comes from Mesembryanthemum crystallinum, assembly GCA_030267885.1. NCBI lineage: Eukaryota > Viridiplantae > Streptophyta > Magnoliopsida > Caryophyllales > Aizoaceae > Mesembryanthemum > Mesembryanthemum crystallinum. Next base: position 5,540 of record BSSO01003985.1, read on the forward strand.
ATGATAGTGACATAAAATTTGTAACAGTTGATATTGAATTGATGATGAGAGTAATAATTAGGTTTATTGATCAAGTAATTCAAGAATAAAACTTGATTTTTTTAATGGGATTCATATTATTAACAGTTGATATGACACTAACTAATAAATGCTTTAAATTTATCACGTAAATTTCATCTATATTTCTCCTTTATTTATTATCATACAGGAAAATAGATATGCACTATTTACCTATTAGTGCTATTACAATACCACATTAAGGACAAGCATGATGTTATTGCGATTGTTGTATCTCAATTGAGCATAACACAACATCATATGGAAGACAGAGACGATATTTAGATTTAGTTTTCATAGATTCAAAGGTATATGTTCAATTATTTTTTTGATTAAATAATATTTTATGTATACATATTTTATATATGCGTTAATTAATTGATTGTTTATTATTATTTGATTTTATTTTTATAATTTATAGGGTGATGATGTCATTGTAAGTTTGTTTGACAATGACATTGACAAGTACAGAGAGCAATTATATGAAGGAGAAGTTTATTGCATTAGCAACTTAGAAGTCATGCCACGTGCCAAGACCGTGTTTAAAACTTCATGTCAACATAAGCTGCAATTCGGTGAAAAACTCAGATCTTGGATATTAGTGTGATGATATCCCGCTGCACATATTTAAGTTTATGATATTCTCTGACATTTCACGTTTCATTAATATGGACTCTGCGCTTATTGGTGACTATTATAGCATTTTATGATCAATCTTTATTAGTGTTTTATACTAATTATATACAACAAACTTTTTTTTACAGATGTGATCGGAATGTTCGATGATGTATCTCCATGTATTGGTGTTGGAGAAACTCAATTAAGAGGGAAATTCTGCTTCTTAATAGGCAGTAATGAGCTTCACTCTTTTGAATTAACGCCCTCTTACTCATCAATTACTTTTATATATAGATTATAACACTTAACCTTTGATTTCTTGAAACAACTTAAAAGTAGTGAGATTAACATTGTGGGGAGATTTCGCTATAGGCATAGGCCAGACTCTGTTCAATACGATTAACAGAGATAATGTCTTGGTTGATTCCAAAGTGTTTGTGAGATGTTACAATGGTAATTATTTTCCTATATATTTAATCGTGATTAACACAATAACAAAATTGTGATTATTTTCCTGTTAATATGTTTAGCTGCTTACCTTTCAATTGCGACATGGAGTAGACTTTTGATTGATCCAGATATCGCAAAATCCGACAATATCCAAGAGTGGTATGATCACTATCAACATATAAAGGCATCAATCTATATATTGCATACCATTTACTTATACTATGATTTTATGACCTTTATATTACAGGTATTCTAGTAGTACCTTTGTCCAAAAGAAAATCAGATGGACTCAATCAAAAAAGGTCACTATTTTCCGAATGGAAAGTTTGTTTAATGCAAGGAGGATAGGCGTCATTGAATACTCGCCTATGGAAAATGTAAGGCCTATTCGGGGAGATTGTCAGTTGCCAATTTTTGGTTTTAAAAAATTTTCAACTCTTTGTAGAAATTTAATTTAAAGTTGAATTTTTTGTTTGCTTGCAGTTCCCTACTTAATTTTCAAAACTGACAACAGAAAATTGAAACCAAAAAAAGTGGTTTCCAAAAACTTGTTTTAAGTTTTCAAAAAAAAATTAAAAATGGCAACTGGCAACCACCCCAAACAGGCCTAAGTTTTATTCCTTAATTAGTTTGAAAATATTTAATGTTGATATGTATACAAATTTCAGTTAAAATTTTTTATTTGAAGGTTCATCGTTTCCGCGTATTTGCATATGTGGTTTCCTTTAAGATGCCCCTTTGCTACGATTGATGTGCGATCTGTAAGACTAAAGTTGAAAATAAAATTTGCCGCACACATAGTGAACTTAAAGAAGTTGTACCATGGTAACTATTGTATCTATGTCAATACTTCGTTTTTAAAATATTAAATTCATGACTTGAGCTGGAATGATGCNGCATTCTCATATTATAGGTATAGAGTTGATCTGACTATAGCAATGCAACATGCATGAAGATTATTACACTTTTTGAGGAAAATGCTGAAAAAATCCTCGACAAACTAGTTTTTGAATTGAAGGAATTTCAGGAATTGGTAAATTTATGCATAAGCTTTGTATCATACAGTATAAACTAATAAAATATTCATTAATTCCATTAACAATTAACATATTGATATGTTTATGTTTTATCATGCAAAACGAAAAAAATGGAACAACTAAATTTGAAGACCACCTGAGGGGGCGTACAAACCTAAGTGGTGTTTTATCATCGAAGTTTCTCAAACTGAGGGTGCGGAGAAGAAGATTGATTTCATTGTTCCAGTCACATGGGAAGAAAAACTTTTTTACTTGATAAATGTTGTGAAAAGGAGCCATCTCTAATTACAATTAGCCGTAATGAATTTATAATAATAATATTGCACATTTGTGCATACTATTAAATTTATTTTATATAAGATATTCTTTTCATGAAATCTAAGTATTAATATTTCTTGGACCTTTGAATTATATTCGATATTCATTTGTTTATATTTTTTTTCATATTTATCCCGTGCACGGGCACGGGTACAGACTAGTACTTATAAATGTAAATATGTATTTTAAAAGAACAATTTTAAAAGCTTGTAAGGATTATTTTTTTTCCCCTTTTTATGAAGGGATGTTTAGAAGTTTTTAACTTCACATAAATGACTCAATTCATAATGTGAACAAAAAAAAGTGTAAAAATTTCCTAAAAATATAATAACAGCGAGGATGACGAAAGAAGTCGGTTCTTTGAGAAATTAACTATGAGAGGATTAAAGGGAGATGGAGATGAGAAAGAAAGAGAATGGGAGGGAGTTGATGCATACAAATTATGTGTGAGTGGAAAAATAAATAAAATAAAATAAAAAACGGGGACGGGGACGGGGACGGAGGTTGACAATATCAATCGTTTGTGTGTTCTACAACTTTCATTCAGAAGACAATTCCATCTCTTTTTTCATTGCCCCTTCTTTGCCTCAGCCTGGTTTAAGGCTCTGGCTCTTCTGGAAAAAACAATTAGTGTCAGCCATCTGCTTCATATGAAATTTGTTGACCCCTTGAACTACCTTAAAAAATCACTGTCCCAATGGAATTTCATTCAATTAGTATTTGTTTGGTGGCTTTTTTGGTTTGTCATGAACAAAGTGGAGTTCGATAACTTACCTCAAAATGCGGTCCTGATTGCTCACTCTATTAGAAATAGTTATACAGAATGGTTTGCCTTGGGTAACCTTAATGAAGAAATAGAGAGAACATGGGTCTTTAAGAAACAAGGCGCTAACTTAAAGACACAGACCCGACACAATGTTAGATAGACTCAACCTAGGTGCAACTATGTCAAGCTCAATTTTGATGGCTCAAAGTTAGAGACCGACAAGGCAGCTGCGGGCTTTGTCATCCCGGACCATTCAGGAGATGTTAGGGTATTGGGGGCTAGGCCATGTGGTCAAGCATCTACTCTTTTAGTTGAGGCACAAGGTCTTCGAGAGGGTGTTAATGAAACTCGTAGCAAAGGATATAAAAACATAACGATTGAAGGAGATAACCTTTCAGTGATTATGGCGTTGAGAGGTGATTGGCTCATCCCGTGGGAGATAGAAAATATCACTATTGACACTAGACAAGATCTTTTTTTTTTCTTTCGAAACGTTCAAGTCCAACACTGCTTTAGAGCGGTGACTAATTTCATGGCTAATCGACGTCATTTCATCCCTCAGCTGTTACTTTGGTCGGACTCGTTCAACTCATCTTTTAGTTAAAGACATCTTAGGTTAACCTCTTCGTAGGTTAACTTGGTTTTCTTGCCTTTTTAAAAAAAAAAATCATTTGTAATTGATATATCTAATGTGTGGGAGAGAGTAAAAGATTGGGACTAGAGAGAGAAGCACTTCTCTGTCTAGAACCTTGCCATTTCATTGTTCTTCCTCAGACTCCCACCGCCTCCACCGCATCACTTAGCCACACCACCGCTCCACCCAGCTCCACACCATTGTTCCACCACTGATCCACAAACTGATCCGCCATCATTCCACCCATCGCCCCACCACCGATGCTTCTCGACTTCCTCCACCGCTCCACCTTGCTCCACCACCGCTTCACCTTGACTCTCTACACCGCATAAATCTCCGTTCTTCCTTCTTGGATCCCGCTTGGAAAAAGGCAAGGGTTCTCTCTCCTATGAGGGGGAGGAAAGATAAAGCCCAAATTTCTCCACCATCGACTCTCCACCGCCTCCCCTGTCAATGAATTTTGGCTATTGTTACCTTGGTTCCATTTTCATAGTTTTTACTGAGGATCTTGTTGAAAGGTCAAATCAGTGATTCCACCTTATAAGACTGGTCGTTTGGCTTTCCGACCAGGACGATTTCATCCATAGAAATCAAGCCCTTATTTTTCCTTATCGTTAGGATATTGCTGATGAGGTTGCCATATCTCACCGGAAATTTCGCCTGACCACCACCTCAATCGCCACCAGGAAACACTGCAATTTTCCTTTGAAGATGATCTCTTGTTTGCCATGTAGGCTTTTTTCTTTTCCTGCTTATATGCTTTGTGTTCTGGCTTTCTAGCCGCGTGTTTGTATACTTGTGGTTTTTGGTTTTGGTTGTAATTGTAGGATGGTTAGTAGTTCGTGGTCGGGCCCTTAGATCGGGCTTCTACCCATTGTCCTTTTGGGCTGCCCCTTTTCTTGGGGCTTGTAAAATGGATTCGGTTGCCTGCCCGGGCTAATGCACTCTTTCCGAATCCGGGGGTCCCCAATCTTGAATGAAATCCACACCTATTTTCTTTGTACTTGGATTAAGGTCCTCCTCGAGATAAGGAGCTCTAATTTATTTTGTTACCTTAAAAAAAATGAAATAAAGAAATAAAATAAAAAATCAAATGTGGGGGAACTAGTTCTAATTTTTGTTCAACGTTAATTAAGGGGAGTTTGCTTCCACCAGTTGAACTAATCATAAGAAGATAAGAAAAACTAGAAATTTCTCTTCTCGATACTAACTCTTACATCATCTTCTAAATTTCCATCCAAATCCACTACTTCTCGACTCAAATAAAAAAGTAAACGAAAAAGTAGCATGATGTAGTCCATGTCCGACCTTAGACATTCAATCGACCGCTCTATTTCCTTCCTTGAAAGTATGAGAAATGATACAGGAGTTACAGGTGGCGAGAAATTAATGGACATCAATAATGAAATTATAGATCTTCCAAGAAATGATGATATCTCATCTCAGAGAGTCTGAATCACTATAAGTTTGTCACCTTCAACATAAAATTTTGAGTACTACAGATCTCGATAGCTCGTTCAACACCATTCGTGGGGTAGTTCAAAAATACATCCGGAAATATTTACATTCGAATATCCGAAATATCCGAAAATATTTTGAACGGATATCTGAATATTCGATTAACCGAAAATTATAACATGAAAAGAAATTTAAAAATACATATCGATTTGGATATAGGATAGCAAAACCAAATACAACAATTTGGTGAGCCAAGCTGAGAAGAAATTGGAGATGTAAAGATCAATATAAATACATATATGTAGGCTTTATGGAAGGGAATTGAACCTAACACACCAATATACCTATTCCTATGACCCAATAGTGTCTCTCACTAAGGTAAAGCTTTTCATATTGCTCGTATGTTTCAATGCATGAAACTCTACTTGAACTTTGAACCATGGAAGCTATAATGTAGTATCTAATACCTAATACTATCTCACTCTAGTTAAGCAGCTTATATCTCTCACAATGCTTTAGTGCATCATGATGTTCTACTTGAGTTTAGTAATTAACAAATTAGCTCTCAAATTCGACATTCATCAATCCGGCTCTTGTGAAGCTGGAAAGCAGGATTAACCCAAGCTCCACAACTGCATTGCATGCCAGCCCAATTAAAAGATTCGATGCGAGATTTGCACCCCATGCAATAGAGCTTCTCAGCTACATGTCCTTCAACTGGTCCATTCAACGTGCAAACTGAGTAAGCATCTTCAATGTAATGGGGAAGGAGGGGGGGTTATTAAGCGTAACTGCGTAAGTCTTCCTCGCATAAACCTTGTATACAATACAACACTAAGGTGAATTTTCTTCACAAGAAGGGCGACTTTTTAGGGAAGGTATGACTATTCTTTAAGAAAATGGGCAACTCTCTTTGAGAACACAGTTGACTTTTCTTCAAAAAAATAAATTGACTTCTTGGTGTGTTGTAAATACACAGGTTCATGCAAGTTTTTGCCATTTCTTGGTTTTTCTGTTCCTTTTGTTTTCTAATTTGATAGAAGATTGTTTGTCTGGAAAGGAAAGGGTATAATTGAGAAAGATGTTCTTTGCCTTACCTGTTTGCATCCACTTCAAAGGCTCCACAAAGATGGCTGTGCATTCAGGTGATGAATTGTGCTCAGTACTCCTCTTCCACCTTCCAAAGCTTGCCTCTCCCTTCCCTTGCTCGTGAGAAACAATATTCTCTTGTCCAGCAACAATTCGCCTACATTTCTTACACCGCTATATCATCTTAGGTGTATGTTCAGGTCCCATCTTAGAGAAGTTGGCTTCTGTCATGTTGCATATAGAAGATTTTTTTTGCTGAACGCATATAGGAGATGATAATGCTTGATAATACCCTGTCAGGAAGTTTGAAATCAAGAAAGAACAAGCTAAGCAACATTGTTGAAAAAGAGTCGAGTGATAGCTTTTCGAGTAGTTTCCATCAACAACCATCAAATCGCTTCATGGAGCAAGCAACATTAGTAAATAGGCAGTCTAAAATCATATAGAAAATTGCATATACAAAACAGAGACAAAAGCAAAGGAAAAAGTTTGAGCTGCTGAAGGTGTTAATCTAACATGTCTCTATTTCGCATTTTTCTACGAATAAAGGATAAGAGGTCAAGAAAGATATTCAGATTTCTTTCTGGAGGGGAGCAGTGTCGCGCTAAAGAGATGAGGAAGCTCAGAAACATACTTTCAGAAATTAAGCAATATGATGTAATCAAACAACAGCGACACTAGAAGACAAATCCTAGTTACAAAGATTACAAATGTGGACAAAGAAGCTGTTTGATATCTGGTAGATTTCTGTAACACAACACACTGCTTGAAGACTTCGTTCATACCTCAGTCAATGTCCTCTTATAACTACTCATTCAATTTGACAATCTGATCTCGTTTATATTTGAATCATTAGGCTGAATTAACGTTATGGCCTAGAAGATTGGAGACTATGTGAAATCAAGGAACCAGGGACATCACTAATAGATGCTATGTTGAGTGTTCGACATGCAATCCTGTTGTGTCCAATGCATATTAAGCTTTTCACCCTCTTCCTAGTGTTGTTTATCATATCTGAGTCAGGGCAACCTAAACTGAAACTTCTCCTTCTAAGGACTTTCAACAAGGGACAGAAAGAAATGAAATACAACTATCAAACAACGGACAAAAAGAAATGAATAAAGCGTTCAAACAAGGGAACGAAAACGTAGCATCACCATCCGGTCCGAGATTCAGATTGGAACATAGAATCTGAAAAGTTCATGTGCCATCACACAATAACATGCTGTAATTTTCCCGTCTAAAACAGAACATGCAGTAGTTCAATAAAAGAGAAGCCTGCTGTTATTTCTGAATGCTTTTGTCTTCTACACCAGCTGGTCGTGCTGGCTGCTGTAAGTTTTAAAGAAGGAAATAAAACTATTAAGATGTACATAACCTATGGGTTTTCCTACGTAAGGTGCCATTCGAAAAGAATTATCAGCCAAATACATATCAGGATTCAAACCAAGTGACATTTCAACCTTAAGTCAAATAATGTAGTTACATAGCAGAGTCTTCAATTCGTGTTTGCAGAGTTACAATACGCCATGATAGAATCTGTTCATGGAATCTCAACATGCTGTAATTGATCAAGTAGAATCGCAAAATAATTACTGCCAAACACAATGCAAGGTTTTGAATTCCCTAGACAACTGGTATAGAGAGCTTAATCAAATAAATGAAAAAATTCTTTGGGAGAAACTAAGTGACAGATCCTCATGTGGCTACACGGGATAAAGATACATGAAGTCTAGGTCGTTGAAAAAGAGAGACAGAACAAACTTACATGTGTCAACTCTACCTGCAAACAAATGGCTTGTAACACTAAGGTGCATTTACTTAAATGTAATGACTATTACAATATGATGAGCATTTTGTAGTTGTACACATGCAACATGGCTACTCATAGAATATGTAGTTGTTAGGTAGACTGTAAACATTATTACTTCTAGTAATGTTATGATGCTTACATTAATATTAGAGCAATTGTGATTATATCGACTGATGTACTCAATTACATCTTTTTCAATCACTCATCACCTTTGTCTTTTTCCAAGAACTACCTCCCCTTGTATAAAATGGTGCTGTAACACTCCGAATTACTAAGAAATAAAAAAAAAACCCATAGAGTTTCATTTGTGATTTAAAAATACATCAGCCATTTTGGCATTGGAAATTCAAATTTACCAAACAGGCATATAAAATCCAACAGAAACCAAAACATGTGATTGATATTCGGAGTGTGCTTTGCACAAAACTCATGCTTGTTATCTTGTGCTGCGGTGAAATGAAATGCCTCATCATTTTACATAAAAAGAAACCAGGTAATATCCTCGGCATTACCGCCGCACTCAACTCACGAGGAGTGCCAAGACTCTCAACTAATCAATACCCAATAATCTCAGATAAATCTAATTATCTAAATTATTACAGCAGAAACTAAATACTAGTGTGTAAACATTGTTAAGTAAATCACCTTCTTTCTAATGACTTAATATAAACTAACAACCTAGAAAGCAATCATGATTATCACTTACTTTAACCTAAACACAAGTAACCTGCCATCGAGAACAACGTGAGAATCACATCATAGGTGGCAGTCAGTATGAACTAAGTAACCAACATGTATTACTTATAAAATATGAAATTCAATCAAGCATAAACTATTATTAAACACTATAAAACTTAAATAACCAAAATAAGCAAAGCATGAATTACATAAAGACAATCAAACCTTGTTATCATCCAATACATACTCATTACACTGGAATTTGGAAAGACAGACTGTATGAACTTCATTTTTCTGTACAACATAATACTTTTGTTTATCCCCTTGAACTTGGCACAAGGGAGTAATGGTTCCTACGGCCGCCACTTCAGGGGGCATTTAAACTCTTGATTGCACCTGGGGGCTAAATCTGTTGGCCACTTATGGGGGACATGACCACTTCTGGGGTCCAAAACTCATATGGGACACCTCCCTAAACATAATTGTAGTGTTCTAAGGTTCCTAGACAGCTAGACTAGACTACCCAAGGTTTTGTTTCTTTTGTTTTACATGGTTAATAGCTCAATTAACAAACTTTATCTCATGTGAATCTCATAACATAACACGTAACTCTTTTGCACTACTCAAATCACATTTTCCACATAAGAAACACATCATGACATCAACCATTAGTTTCTTCCTCTCTTAAATTGCATGTATAAGACACAGCTCAAGAAAGTAATTATCTATAATCATCTTTGATAACTCAAGGCTAGTAGTATTGTCTCGTTCATAAACCCAACTAAACAATCTCAACATCTCATACTATTTAGCAAATTCATTCTTATCAGACATATAACAATTAGCATTATTCGACAGCACAGTT
>BSSO01003986.1:0-15321 GCA_030267885.1 Mesembryanthemum crystallinum
ACAACAGCAAAAACAAAACAAACCAAAAAGGGCACAAACTAGCTATATATTGGGACAAAATAAAGTACAATTTAACATTTCTTCAAAATATGAACAAATCCAACCAAGCAATCATACAACAATCGAACAGTAATCATTACAAAATGATAAATAAAGAGAATAACAAGAGAACGATCGATTACCCAGGGTCATGATTAAGCATATCGCAGATCTCAATATTCATCGCCCAATCGGGACCGATCAACATATCGCTAGTAGCTCTCTCCACCATCGAATTCACCATTTTTTAACCTAATTTCTTCAACCTCCCCCAATCCAAATTCAAACCTAACAATCAATCAATCAAACAAACAAAAATTCCGATCCCTAAATCCGCCGCCAAAGTTGAATTTTCCGGCGAAATCTCCGACTGAAAAGCTCACAAGCTCGATCACAGTGGATCGGAACTACAATAATTAGCAAAAAAAAAAAAAAACCACAAAAATCGAACTTTAATATGAACTCCACCACACTTTCTCTCTCCTCTTCTCTCTCACCCTCTCGAAGGGATCGATGGCGAAAATAATTTTATTTCTTTTTTTAATAATCTGAAAATTGTTTTTGATATATAGCAAGAAAAAAGTTGAAGGGGAATAAGATGCTGCCACGTGTAATATTGTTGCGTCATGTTTGCCGATTTTTCTCTTATAACCGTTGGATCGGATTTTTCTTTTCTTTCTTTTTTGGTTTTTTTTTGTTTTTTTCAGAAGCAGTTATTCTGTCTTGGGGTGGCATGGTTTTGGTGGAGGTGAAGTGGGGCCCATTGGGTAAGGAAGAAACTTTTCTTATGAAGCGTTTTTTTTTTTTTTAAATTATGCTCTAGAAAATTTAAATTATATTAACCATGGTCGTTTGATTCATTTCGACAAGTTGGAATATCTGAAAAGTTGCACTTCACATGAATTAGATATTCAATCATTGTGTTATCAGGCTGCTTGATATATCAGGTGAGTATTGGGCAAACAAAAAATAGTACTCCCTCCGTTCTCAAAACAAAGCGTAACTTTGATTTAAAAACGCGGGGAGTACTGCGCAAGCAAAAAACAATTCTGGAGCGGTATTAAAAAGAAAAAGAATGTGATACTAATTTTTGGTTATCAGTACTAATATTTGACTTACATTACCATTTTATAGACTATCAGTACATTTCCTATATATAGGTCACCTGATAATATTTTGTGTTAGATATTTATGGGAAGCGAGCATAGTTGTTTCCTTAATTATGGAGGAACTTGCCTCGTTTTTATAGATAAAGTTAAATGATTCGCCACTTAAGGGGAAGGTAGGGGCACAGTAGAAAATATAAAATAAATAAAAGACAAGATGGTTAGAAAGAATACCATGTCATCATAGGAGTAGATTAATGTAGTTGCAAATGTCATTCTGACCCTCTTATAAAGTCTACGAGAGTGACTTGAGTCTACCCCGTGTTTCGCATGCACTCGTTTTATTTCTTTTTTTTTTTTGGGTAAATGGTAAATTTTATTCCATTAACCAAGGTATATCAATGTGATACCCTCAAATGAAGAAACAAGAGTAGTTACAGTGCTACCCGGGCTGAATGCAAGGGGATCGATTAAAGCTATTAGCTCGAAAATGTACAAGGTACAAAATACTTGCACATTTGCTCAGTATTCCTACAAACATTCTCTTATTTCTCTCCTCCATTATACAATATACAGTAGCCCCCAAAAGCAGCTCTGAGGTATTTCTTGTGAATTTTCTTACCCCTGACATACTTAGTGAAGCATTTAAGTTCACTCCTTAGTGAATTAGGCCTTCTAAGCACACCCATTAACCCATCTCATTTAGCACCATTTTACAGACTCTCGTTTTATTTCTCAAGGTCGGTTATTTACATATTTTTTACAAACTTATATGGCTCAACATAATTAACCAAGATTTTTTTTTTTTTTTTTTTTTGCAAGAACCGGTCTACTTCTTTTATTCTTACATTCGGGGTAAAAAAGTCAAGTAACTGTACAAATAGGGTATATCCTGTTTCTCTCCCCTCACATGAACCTCACTCAAGTGCTATAACTATATTAGTATATGATCTATAGTGTGATTCCTATACATCAGTCTAACCAAGATTATTTTAACAGAATTATAACTTTGTAAAACCACTTTCCCGTGCAAGGATAATTGATTCACTTATACATTTCAAAATGGCATCAATTTCATCGTCCAAATATACTAAATAGAGTGTTAGGCAACATATTATTATATCAAATCATTAGTTATATAAAAAGAGCGTAAGGCTACCTAGATTTTGCGTAATATTTGCGTAAAACTACAACGTTGGCGAAGGCTTTTGCATATACTCATCCCTAATATTTTATTCTTCACCATCACTTCATGCTACTTCACTCTTTTTAATGCAAGTTGTAAGGCTTATCACTATATTATGTTTTTGTTACCTTTTTAAAATTATTCCATTAGCCTATAAAATCAAGCAACACTACTAATAATTAACCTAATACTGCATTTGGCAAAATTAGACACCTTTTCAACTTGATTGATGTTTAAAATTTTTAACTATTTTTACCCAAGAGGTGTTTGCCCCACAGGTTAACAAGCTAATTAGCTTATACACCTGGTCATAGGTTTAAGCCCCGTTGGAAGCATCTATACGAATTTTCTTGCAATACCCGAGATTATGCGTTAAGAGGTATTTTTTAGCTACGCACAAGGGGAAGGAAGTTCATCCTAACACACGTGCGCGCGCACACACACGCAAACAAAAAGAAGCTATTTTTCTACTCTCAGCTAAACACTTTAATTGATTAATTTCCAACTTTTAGGTCTCAATTTCAGGTTTTATAAGTAATATACATTGAGTACTTTTTTGTTTGGGGGTGAACACTGAGTACTTAAAGTTGACTACTTTTAGAGTAGATACCTTATGAATGTAAATTAAACAACTAAATAACTAAAACACGAGTGATATATAAACTACTTTTGTAACAAACATTTAACTATATATTTGCACCAAAAAAAAAATTAACTATTTCTATTTGTAAATAATTATACTTATGTAAATATTTTTTGAATATATCAACTACATGATATATATATGGGCAATGCCCGTACATGTTCACTAGTTATTCTATAAATACTTGTATATTTTCCTTCTCTGTGTATAATATTTTCCAATAAATTGGTAGGAATTTGTATTTTGGCATGAATTATCTTTCTAGTTTGGTACGAGGTTCATTGGCCAAAACTTAACACAGGTAACTATTTTAATTAAGTTACCAAATTTTAGAAATCATGAAAAAAATAGAAAATAAAAGATCAATAGTTGAGAAACTTCATTTTTCTGCTTTTTTCAATTGATATTTAGTTGATTATTCTTAATAATTTATTGTCAAAAGCACAAATAATTTTGAGAATTACAGCCTCACATATTATTTGGTGTATATGATGAACTTATGAATCTAAAGCTTTTATATATATATATGATATAATTGGTTTTTAATGTTTCAATTTCTATGATGAATTTATGAATCTCAATTGAAGATGGAACCAGTACTATGCCAATTACCCCCCTCAAGTAGCTCAACCTTTAGCAACTTATTAGGGGCCATCTTGGAAGTTTGGCCTATGTTGCAAGCCCAAACATCAAAAAACTTATCTGCAGAAGAATTGAGCTCTATTTGCCCTTCAACCTTCTCAACCTCATCATCAACCATTATTTTCTTTTTATTTTGGTGTTTGTTTGTCTTCAATCTCTTAACTTTTGGGTAATTCTTGAGCCAAAAGACTTAAATTATACTCCATCCGTACTTTTCAAATGTTTACAAACCACTAAAAAAAAAATACATCTCAAATGTTTACAAACCAAATTTTACACACACTCCTCTGCATAATACCCCTCCACTATTTACTCTAAACAATAAAAAAATTCAACTACTATCAATCAATTTTAAAACAAAATGATTTTTTATTCCCTTCTTTTTCTCTCTCTACCTACCATCAACCATTCTTTTGAATTTTTTAATTTAAAATCTCTCTCTCTCTCAACCCACAATAAAATATCATTGTCAAACACTCATCTCTCATTTTAAATTTGTTAAACCATTAGGGACATTATTGGAAACAAAACCACCCTCTTTTGTTGTCTTAATTTTCGTGTCCAAATAATTTGTAAACGTTTGAAAAATACGAAGGGAATATACTGCTATAATAGCTTGGGGCTAGAAATATAATCACCCACTAGCTTCTAGCTATAGAGTTAAGGGGATTCCACTATATAAAAAGCCATGCATAGTAAGGAAGAAACTTGAAAAATGAATGTTCCAAAGAAGGGAAGGGGATTCTGGACATGGTGGGACAATAAAGCATGACATGGGGGTCTTGAAAATATGGATTATGAATCTGTATGATAGAGTGCTTAGCTTGGTTGAAAATAGAGAAAAAAAAAAAGTATTAATTGTATGCAGCGACAATGCACCTATTATATGTCAGATTACTGTGTGAATAAAATATAAGTGATATTAGATAAATACAAATTTTGGTATCAGTAAATAGGGAGTATACGAAAGTTGTTGTTAGTGGGTAAGGTAATGTTTGTAAATGGTACCTATACTAGCTCTTGACATTGTTAGATATGTAGATATTATGTACAATCGGTCAAGAGGCGTGATCTCACTTTTGTGAAGGAGATATTACCTCCACTATTAAGAGTAATTCCTTTGGGATACTCATATACAACAATATTAATACCTTTACTCCGTCTTAAGGCTTTGTGTGCATGTTACTTTTTTTAATCTTTATTGTTGACCGATGATATTTATTGAACTTTATTGATTTTCATTGATTTCATTTAGTCAATTGAGAGAGATTTTGCTGATTTTTACCCTTTTTTGTTGATTCTACTGATTTCACTGATTTTTGTTGATATCAATAAAATAAAATAAAAAATTAGAGAAGAACAAAGCCCAAATTAGAATCTATATATCTATATAATTAGTTTAAAAGGCATGGATTCAACCATAGCCTGCCACATGGCATGCCAACTTGGATGATGACATGTCGCACTTATTGCTTAGTCAGCAATTTAAACATAGGTGAAAAAAAAAGTGAAAATATTTAATGTAATGTTGAAATAAACATGATCTCATAAATTATCTGATTCAATGCGTAATGTACCAAATGTCGGTTATAAATAGTATTAAAAATGAATCTCACTAATTAAATGCTTAAGCTATTAAACGTCGATTACATATATTATTAAAAATAGTACTCTCACAATTTAATTTGCAATCCATCCAATTTTTCAAACACGAAGAAATATATCTTATTTNAAAATTCCGAACACGAAGAAATATATCTTATTTAATACATATTATAATATTAATATTACATTGACAGATATTTAATGGTGATAAATTCTCCTAACTCACTGCTATATATTTTAACAATCAGAGTCATGAACAACTAGAATGCAAATTAATATAAAACTGATAAATATAAAGAATAACAATGAATAAGAAGGGTAAAAAAAAACAGGGGAAAGGATCTAAGATTTAAAATTAATGATTGATTAAGATGTTGATAGGCAAATGAGTTATATAACACACCACATAAAATAAAAAATTGCCATTATAAGTAGAATTGAATTCAATATATAACTATTAAAATCGTGTTAACTTACATAATGATCTCCAAAGCAAATTGTTATAAAGGTCTATATTAAAACTGTCAATTTTGCAAATTCAATATATAAATATTTGTTACACAAACTTGCAAACATGATGGAAATTATTATTGAAAAATAACTTTTGAAAACTCAAAATTAGTACTCGATGTTGAAGTACATAAGACAACATAACAAAATATTAAAATTTATTCATAACTGGACCTATATACCAAATATAACACAAAAAGATAACTAAGTTGCATGTAATTTTGTTTATCCGTACATCGCACGAGATCACAAACTAATTTGTCTTTACTTTTATAGATAAGAGTTTCTCGAGTAAAAATATGCTTTATATTACAAAACAGATGGATTATGTCATTATTGATAGCTAAACCACCACAAAATATTTTGAAGAAAAAGTAACTCTAATTAGTGCAATTTGATGTGGCAATCTTTTAGTACTATCAAGTTACTTAAAGAGGTCAATGAGTTAATGTAGTGTATATCCACTCAACACCCTGCATTCTCATATCACACTACTTTATCATTATTAATGGTTATAATTGTCAATGTATATTTAGGAGTGATTTTTTTAGAGGGGGGGATAACTTTTATTGATAGAAAAAACATGATGCAACTAAAACGATAAAATCCCTAATATAATGTTACAACCATAATATCAACAAGAAATTTGCTAACAAGACAAGCAATAAAGATCATATTCAAGTTGACATATATTCACTTTGCAAAATGGTTATTATTCTAGCTATTAGAGAATGGAGAGAGTATTACTTAAACAATGCACTTTGATTCAGCAAGAGAGATTGAGCATATAAGTGTGAACTTAAGATCAATTTATAAATAATAATTAGTCAAAAGATGAAGAAGTACCGCATGACTCTGTAATATATTATTAGACTCATGTCAATAAGACATCTCCAAATTTTAAAGAGTTATGTTTGTTTACCACATTATCAATCGATTTATGTAAACCGGACATTTATACAATGATGAGTTGATTTTTACCCCAAGAATCTCTCATAAATACCTTGAATCAAAATTGCTCTTAGACCATTCACTTCCAATTAATAGCTTATTTAATAGTGAAACTACCATTCTTAGATCTTTCAGGTAATCTGATATTCGAAATTAAATTGGTTTAACATAGAATGAAGAGGTGGAAGACAAACAAATATTCAATTGAGACCAAAATAATTAAATAAATAATTGCTCTAGTTTGAAAATCAGAAATGTCTTTCATCTATTGGGACTCTCAGGAGATTATATGAGTTGACAAATGACAATTGTCCTACAAAATGTAAATGTGAGACACTGAAATTAATTTGACAACAAAAGATAAAATTCCATATAAAAAAATGGGAACAACTAATTAAAAAAAAAAAAAAAAAAACTCAAAACAGAGTAAAAAGCCAAATATCAATCCTCTGAGCAAATATCAGAAAACTTGACCTGTAATACGGATTCGAATGCCCGACAACCCGACATAAAACACTCAACAATATCATTCATTTTTTTTTTCTCAATTATTAATTACTATTAATAATAAAACACCCAAATTATATGCACCACTACCACCGACAGTGTCCGTGAAATAAAACCGAAGAAATTGAAAATCCGTACACTTTAAATAATTTACCATGATTTGATGAAAATTACGTGGTATTGTTTGTAAATTATGTAAAAAAAAAAAAAAAAAAGACATTTTGTTTTTATTTTTATTTTAGTGGGAGAGAAAAAGCCAAAAAAACGACGAAAGGGAGGGAGAAGTGGTCAAAAAGGGCAGAGGTGCCTATGTCAGAAGGCCGCTTTATTCTTAACCGCAATCAACGGCCACCCGCCGGAAAAAGAAAAAAGAAAAAAAGGAAAAAGAAAAGTTGATTTTATTTTCCTTAATGTTTTGATTTCCCTTTTATTTTATTTTTTTATTTTTTTGCTTTATTAATGATGACCTAAAAGGGTAGATAGTGCAGCATTTTTGGTGTATTGAAAAAGAAGTGCTCGTATAAGGGATCTTCATATTTACGAAGTGTAATGGAGAAAAGAATATGAACATGTCATTGTACAAACGTGGAGGAAAAGAGGATAATAATACAAATTTTGTTTTAATTTCGACCCTTTATACTTTACGGAATTATTGAGTATGTCTTCCACTCTTATGTGTGAAGCAAGTTAAACTTTCTTCATTATGTTGTTCTTTTATTGTATTCAGTTTAGTTTAATTTTATAACCTATATATTTTCTTGTATATTACAAATTATTTGTTTCAGTTCAACGCATTTTATTGAAATGAACCAATTCATATCCCAAAATGACTAAAATCTAATATAACTACATTGTAAAAAAAAAAAAAAAAAAAAAAAATTGCCCCTAAACGATTAGAAAATCAACCCATAGTACAGTCAACCACCTCACCAAAGTTACTTAGAGAATACTCATCTCCTATGAGGTGGTCTCATAGATAAGGTGTGCTAGCTAGTACCACTTTTATTTTGCCAGTACTAGTTTTTTTTTGTCACTAATACCAATTTTTGATATATTAGTGCTACTATTTTGTTCAGCAAAACTAATTTCTTAGTAATCAGTCAGTACTATCAGCCTCATACATAAAGTCGCCTCATATAATATTTTACATATAATCTATCATGATAAATATATCTCATCAAACATAATCATAACATAACAAGATATATACTTATGAGTTTCGAAATTAGTACTCAAGTTTGGACGTACTAGTATTGATTGACTCCATAAAAAAGAAAGCTTACCCTATGAATTCAATAAAGCAAATTCATGATTTAGTGGCTGATATTCCAATTTCATGCATGGCTTGAGTATTTAAACTATGAGATTGATAATCAAAATTTTTTTTAAAAAAAGGGTGTTAATTTATATCCTGCAAGAATAATTTATACAGGCGTGAATGTGACAAATTATGGCACATGTGGCGGACAATGTGAGTACTTGAGCTGAACATGGCTTCCCTGGTCCAGATATTGCAATTTGCAATACATACACTAGAACTAGATGCGGCCAACAAAAGTATTTCTCCCAATTTGCGAAAGAGAAGAAAGGAATATTGGTATGTTTTTGTAAAAACATAGTTGGAAGAGAAAACATAGTTGAAGAGAGCCAATTGAAATTCTAGGTGAAACCAAGGGGGTGTGGTTGAGTGGATAGGGACTCATCCATCCTTAACCAAGGTCGGGTGTTCGAATCCCGCCTTGGGTATGGAGTAGCCTTAAATTCCTTGGCCACCCAAAAAAAAAAAAAATCTAGGTGAGAGTAGATATATAATAGTTCAAAGTTGCTATGAAATGTCTTTACAAAACACAAAATTGCTCGAAATTTTAATTAAGAAATTGACTTAAAAGTTAACTTAATTGGTTTTTGGTATTCTATCAGGGGAATTCTTTTTTCTTTTTTTTTTTAAGGGACGTTTATAGAGGTAATTTCTCAAAACTGGTTGAACAGTTGAAAGCTAAAAGTTGAAAACAATCAGCGAAAATGTTGTTAGTTGATAGAGTAGTTGAAAACATATATAGCTAAAGGTGAAATTCTCAAACAAAGCCCAATGGTCTATTCATTTTAATTGAATGACGTTGCATTAAACTAAACTGAACAAATTCCGTAATTGAATGAATAGTAATAAATGAGCGGAGAAAAAAAAAAAAGTAAAAGTACCCTGATAACTAAAACACAAAACTTAAATATATTGATTATTTGACGAGTATTTGGAACTGTAAGTTACCCAAAAAGCTCTGAAAGTAATTCATAAACTTTTAATAGTAACTATTATATTATTTAAAGTAATCTTTCAATCGTTTAAAATCATCCATATTAATACTCTCAAAGTAACTCATAAATTGTTTAAAGTAAACCTTAAATTGGTTAAATTCATCTTAAATTGCTCAAAGTCTCCCATCATCCTCTAGATTTAAGCCCCTAATTTTACCTAATCTTAAAACTACTCAAAGTGATCCTTATTTGAGTTCGCCTAACGATTATGTTGGTGTAGGAGGGTAATAATCTAATCTAATGAAAGTAAATGATAGCCCACAAGGCCACAAGTATTTCTCATAATTTGCAAAAGTAGATTACAAGATTGCATGGGTGTACAAATATAATAATGGCAACTAAAAAAACTAGATAAATGATAGCCCATGTGAATTTTTTATTTTTGAAAAATTTTATGTGAAAATAAAATAAAATATGGCCTCTAATTTAAATTTGGGCTACCGCGTAACAAAGAAAATAAAAGAAATTAATTTAAAAAAAAAAAAAAAGTCACCCCAACCCAAGCCAACCGGACGCACGCTCCATCACAGATGGGAAAGACAGTAGGAAACTGACACGTCAAACAAAGTCAAAGGAGCCAAACTCCGCAATGACCGGCAATCGCCAGTTATGTCACGTCTACGGCAGCGTATTTCCAATTGCGCCGTCACCGGATGTCCAGGTCATACTATTATTATTATTATTAAGCGAGCAGCATAATTGGGCTCCGTTGTTTCATAACTGGCAAAATCTCAAAATTCAGACCCTGTTGATTGCCAGCCTATGCAAAAATTAATTAGGTAATTTCCAGGATCCCACTTTATTAATACTTCTCTTTTAATTCGGACATAAATTCAGGACCTGGATTTGATTTTAAAAACGAGTTTAATAATTTTTTGATTAAATAAACTACTACAGTACTACATTTGACATGCTTTATAATTAAGGCTTGGGAAACTTCGAGGAACAAATTTGTAATTAATGACCTATAGATCTTTTCTCAGGTTCTGTGCTAATTTGAATTTGCTCATTAAATTTTTCAAATCTCAGCAATCACTGAGTTAGAACTTGATGATTTGATTTGAATCACATTTTTAACGGTTCAATTCTGGTTGGGGAAGTGCTGGCACAAATCTTGCTTCAAACTGAATCATACAGCTCCATGCAATAGCTTTGTCATAATGATCAATAAAATTTTAAAATAAAAAAATGGTCTTGCTTAATTATATAGTAGTATAACAATTAACAAGTTGTAGGATAACTAGCTAGGGATTCACTTTCGAAAGTGAACCGTTTTAATTTACCGTCTTTAAAAATTAATTTTGACTATAGATTTCTCCGGAAATAGATCAATACATAAGTTCGAAGAGTAACAATCACAAACTACAAAATGATATATGTAATTTACAATTTTCTAATCATCATCTATACTATAATTTTGAATAAAGTTGTGGCCAACATATTATTCTTTAACCAAAAGAGGACAACAAATAGTGCACTCGGAATAGAGAGAGTAAATCATATAGATATTAGATATTTAGGGTTGTTCAAAGGTATCCAAATATTACACTTTCAACTTTGTCATATATATTCATAATTAACTAAGTAAAGTTCTTGGAATAGATACGAGAAAAATGAGTTATATAATTCAAATACAGTGTGTTTGGTACAATAAAAGATATTTAACGGACAAATTGTAAACATAGATAATTCTTTTATGTGCTAATAATCTTCAATTTTCTTTTATGGGGGTGGGGTTAGAATCTCTTTACCCATGAGATATCTTCCTTAGTATAAGTGAAATGTACTTTCCTTTAACAATTATGTTTCTTGTTAATTAATTCCACCCCCCAACTTTAGATAATAGTAAAACTATACTACTTAGTACCTTTTTTTTTTTTTTTTTGGAAATTTTATATGGTGACCATAAGTTTTTCAGTTTTCCATTTGGAGGACACAATTTTTTTGGATTCTATATGGTGACCATAAACTATTGGAACTTTTCCATACCGTGACCAGACATTAACTTTGCCGTCAGTTTTCATCAAAACTGGTTGTTTTTCCTTTTTTTTATTCGGTTTCTCTCCAAAAGACTTAGACTTTCTGATTTATTGGCACCATTGCAACACCTTGTTATAAGAGTGACGCTGCTCTATTATTTGTGGGCAAATCTTTTTCAATTCTCTCTCCAAAAATTAGGGTTTGTTTAGAAATTTCAGAACCAAATGTCTTCCTCTCAAGGTTTCTCACCAAGAAACTTGATTTCAAGAATGAAGTTTAAGAATCAAATGTGTGATTGTCGCCCTCCAAGAAAGGCCGAATTGAAGAGAATCAAGGGACAACCCTTATAGGCCTTATTTTCGCTGCTACGAGTGTGGGTTTTTCAAGTGGATGGCTGATGATCATGTTGTAGGAAGTGGGGATGCTGAAGGTGGTGTTGAGCCCACTAGAAATTCTGAATTTAAGGTGGGTTTGTCAGTCCAAATCTCGCTGGTGAGAGAAGAGTTGAAGTTGAAGGGTGAGCAATTGAGGTTGGGTTCGGCAGATCTTATATGAGGCTATAGAAGAGATGAAGAGGATGAATGAAGAAAACGCAAATTTTACTCGTTTAGTGGCAAAAATTGGTGTGGTTATGTACTTGATTTTGATTGTGATTGTTATGAACTTGGTTTTACTCGAAAGAAATTTGTCCACAAATAACAAAGTAGCGTCACTCTTATAATAGGGTGTTGTAATGGCGCCAATAAATCAGAAAGTCTAAGTCTTTTGAAGGAAAACTGGAAAAAAAGGGAAAACAACCAGCTTTGACGAAAAATAACGGCAAAGTTAACGTCTGGTCACGGTATGGACAGGTTATAAGAGTTTATGGTCACCATATAGAATACAAAAAAACTGTGTCCTCTAAATGAAAAATCGAAAAACTTAGGGTCACTATATAAAATTTTCCTTTTTTTTTTTTTGGCTAAATCAATACTACTTAGTACTTACTATAATGTAAGAAGTACATAATACTTCTATGCACTTATAATCTTAGGATTACTTTACTCATGAAAAATCTTCCTCAATATGAGTGAAGTTGTGCACCTTTTGTTTACAAATAAGATATATAAGCAAAGGGGATTTTGTAACACTTCCTTTCTAACGTAACTTCTATTATACCTACAGAAATCTCATTTTACTCATTTAATCAATTATAGTTTGATAACTTTATTTTGGATAAGTACATTTTAAAGAATAACATTTTCATCTCATAGACTGTATAACGGAAGAATTATATCTTTCCATGTGGGTTAAAGTCGTCACCTAAAGTGATAACTTTCCAACTTCTATTTTGCCATATGCTTTAGAGGATGTAAATGTTTTGTACCTTGCAAGCCCGACAGGAGTTGGACCTGGGACAACCTAATAAGCTTATTAGAGCGGTCACAGAGAAATGAAGGTTGCATGACCGAATTTTATTGATTATTAGTGTCTTAGTGATTCGACTTTTTTTTTTAATAGAAAAAGATTCTATTGATTTTTATTTTTTTTGTTGGTTAATTATTATTTAAATCAACAAAAACTGAAAAAAGAAAAACATGAGCAGAAAACATCTTTATAAGGGAGAAGTTATTACAAAGTCAATTTTTTTTTTTTTTAGAGTACTAGTATAATTAATACTACCTCCGTTCTACAATGAAGGTGACGCTTGGTTTTCCGCCACTCACATGCATATGAGTGGCGGAAAACCAAGCGTCACCTTCATTGTAGAACGGAGGGAGTACTATTCCCTAAAAAAATTGACCCATTTTCCCCTTAGTACTCACTTAGTTTACATTAAAGACCTCCAATAGGAAACAACTTGAAACACAATGGTATTGGCTTCCAGAGCTAAGTGGAATGTGTTATGACTTGTGTGTGTACACTGTACTGAGTAGTTGATTCAGTCTCATAGTCCTTGTAGCACTGTTAGTCTGTTATATATGTACCTTTAAATATTGATGGAGTCCTTTTTGTTTCTCTTTTATTGTGGAGTAGTAAGTAGTGTTGCTGTGTCTGTGTCTGTGTCTGTGTCTCCATTGTGGGTTTCAGAGACTTGAGGGCACCTTCTTTATGATGCTTTTTAGCCATTCACACTAGCTATGCCTACCTAATTTAACCACTCCAACAGTGAAATAGTCTACTCATTCCCACTTTGGAAAGTTTTGATTTAGTTTAATGATTTTTAGGGATTACTAAGCTATACTTCTGTACTTTAGTGGACATATCTTTTCATAAATGTAATTAGCTTGTATACTCAAACTTTTGTGTGTTGGAAATTCTAATTGATCATGGGTAGCTTCTCTTCATACAGGTTTGTTCCACCTTCATGGTTTAGGAACAATCTATATCCATTTTCAATCACTTGACCAAACTCATTCTTTAATAGAGATTGATGATTATAATGTAAAATCGATTGGGAGAGTTATATTTATAATAACCTTCATTGACATTGTAGCAGTTGAGTCAAGTTTGAGCGAAACTCAAAGCAATGAGGAATGTTTAAGCATAAGTGACAAGCGAAATACGCATGCGTATAGCATGACAAGAATGTGAAACAGTGCCAGCAACATCCTTGCATGATTGTCACAGTCGTACAAGAATATACATGCTATTGCAACTTCCAGTGTATCTTCTTTTGCCATAGAATGTTTATGTTACACACAACAACCTTGCCTTGCCCTAGGACCTTTGCATATTGGGTTAGAAGGCTCAACATCTTTCCTCTCAAGTATTATTGTGATGGGTGAGGCACTTTTGACATTGCCAAGCGCCTGATTGGACACATTCTATGAACAAAAGTGGTCTGCTTAGGCTATATATGTCGTGCGAGTTGTTTGGCACTTTGTTCAGTTTTGCTTTTATGATAGTTTTGAAAATTGCTCTAAGCTTCCCAATTGATGTTAGATAGCTATTCCAAGTTGGTTAGGTTAAGTCATTTACCTGTATATATCAGTATGTGCACTCAAAATTATTCTTCTTAGGTTAAGAGTGTTTGAGTGTTTGTGTAATGGGTGATTAATTCTCAAGTTGAATGCCTTATTGCCGTCTAAGATTGTTTGAGTGGAGTGACATAAGTGTTTGCGATCTCTTTAAGTATTTAGTGGATGACTTTTCCATGTATGTAAATTTGGTGTTCTTGTTAATTGACGTGATTTAGATTCTCAATAATTTTTTTTATTTCTAATTTGTTATTCATATCACATAAACCATCATCTTGAGATTAAGATGGATTAATACAAACTAAAACTTAAGAATCATTATACACACCTTTGAATAGCATATTGTAATTTTAAACAATCATCACTTCTAATTCCTAACAATATTTCACACCATACACAATCATAACCAAAATTTTAGTACTGCTTTCCACATACTACTAATCATCACTTCTAATTCCTGAAAGAATTTTTATATATATTTTTTAAAAATGGTAGTTAGTAAACTAAACTAACGGTCAAATTCCAAGAGAAAACAAATCTCAACGGTCAAAAATGCTGGGAACCCGTAATGATTGTCCCACTCAAGTACTGGAGTTGCAAGTTTTGAGCAAATACTGAGCAAGTAAAGGAATGGTGTTTCACAATAGGTGTACACGCACCCATTTCAAGCTTCCACGAGCGAACTTCCCCTGTTTCAGATTTATTCTTGTTTGCATTGGTCTTCTTAATTTCTAATCATTGTTTAAGATTTCAGTAAAAAGTTTTCAGTACTTTTAAAATTTCTCAAATTCAATTATACTAATAAGGACCTGTTCTTTTCAACTTATTGTGATAAGTTTCAGTTCAGTTCAGTCGTAATAAGTTCAGTTCAGTTCAGTT
>BSSO01003987.1:0-15320 GCA_030267885.1 Mesembryanthemum crystallinum
TTCCCCCACCACCACCTCCAACCTCCACTTTTGCCCTTTAATTTTCTCCATTACCCCCCTAATTTTTCCCTCCAATCCAAGCGGGGCCTAAGATGAAACAGAAAAATTGGAACTTTGCATTGGGCTACAAAAATGTTGCGAACCTAGATTTCATAACCTCTGCTCTCATTTATTTCAAGGGCTCATAGCCAGGCAGTTTAGCCCAATATACTAACCTGGGCCTGACATTGCCTGCTATTTTAAACTTTTTTCTTTTGGGGGGCCATAGCCCATATGCCAAATAGGTATCTTTTGAAATTGGAAAGGTGGGTTGATTTGTGGATTTTGTCAATGTAACCCGAACAATTTGGAGGAGTTTGATTTGCAAATGGATAGGGATATAGGGTTGTGAGGATTACCGTGATCGAGTATGATTTAAAGGGATATAAATTGAATGTGCTATATATAGTGGGATCGAGGATCTCTATTGATATTAAAAAATGGACATGTAGATATAAGGCTTCAATCAAGGAGTGTAGATTACTGAGCGGAACTGATGATGGTTATTAGATAGGATTGTATTATGTTAGCCCTAAAATGAAATGATTATTCAAGAAGAGATTTATTTTAAAGCTTTTCATTTTACGTAGCAGTTATCCTTTTTCAACTTTCACTTCTTTAATTAATCTTCCAGCTAGTTTTTTTAGTTAATTATGCAAAACAACCTAAATAAAATGAGTAAGATTGTGAGAATTCGGTAAAACATGTAAAAAAAACGGCCTTCATTTCTCTCCACTTATTTTTTGTTTATTTATTTTGTTTCAAGAAATGATTAAATTTAAATCTGAACTTTTTGGTTCTTAGTGGAAGCGCAAGCCATTGGGCTAATATATAATTGAATGCTCATTCTTAAGTTTGGGAGACGATACATGTAATATGTGGAGCATTCTTGACTAGTTAATATCATGTTGGTTTTAGAGAAGCATAAAGGCTAATAGGAATTGAACTCTCAATTTCAAAGTTTGGGGCTTGGGATTGCTCCATACTCTTGAGACCTACCCAGTGGATCATCCTTATCATCATAAACTAATATATATGATGATCCATGATGCACAAGACACCCATTTTGCACGTGTTCATCTCCAACATGTGTTGAAAATGATGACAAGATACCCATGTTTCATGTGTTCAAAGGATAATCAACATAAAAATTCGTTCTCATTATCTCTATATTCCGTTTCCATGTCCGTCTAACAATTATATCCACTTAATTTAAAAGAATATTTGACGTCAGCTAGAGGAACAAGGCATCATTGAATGATCCAAAATAAAATAAAAATATCCAAAGCAATAATTGAATCCAAGATGGGGTCCAAGTCCAACATGGCAACTACTCCCGGTGGCATTCGCATCCATATAATATCAATATCATAAATATCTTCCAATTTAATACCACCACTGCCATGCTCAGCCAGCCAATATCACATCTCTACTCTACAAACCATTTACAAGTTACTTACAAACTTACAACAACAACATTTACTACTAATACTATTCAATTAACAAACCCCTTTCCATTTCATGCTTGTAATTAAGTAATCATTTCTTATTTTTCCTTGTCCATTTCGAGCACATTGACAGCAACACAGGTCAATTGACTCCTGATTGAGACATCTTCTTCATCTGGAGAAGAAATCGGAAGAGAAAATAAAGAGACCAGTATATCTGGTATTCCTAATGAAAACTCATTTTTACCCAATTACAGGAAATTTCTTAGCAATTTGAAATGCAACTAATCCGTACAAATACATTACCATCACCCATTACAGTACAAACAACACGGATCAAGCACGTTTTCTGAAACTTGGAAGTATTATCGCCTATCTTTTTTTTTTTTTTTTTTTTTTTTTCCAGCAATTTGAGCTCATCTTATCTTCTCCTTGATATTTCCTGATATTTATATTATTTGGTCAGAGCTTGATACGAGAAGCCACTCTGCTTATATTTTTCCAGAATTCTCTCTTATTCTTTTGATATTTTTCCAACACTTGTATTTCTACTCTGAGCACAACTTTTGGTGATCTTCGAACACTCGATTAATCAATCAAGCACATAAGCATCAATGGAAGGCTTGGATTCAAGGTACTCATCTCTCTCTCTCTCTCTCTCTCTTCTTTCTCTCTCCTCTGTTTAGTGAAATTTTATTAGTCTGTGAGTTGAGGATATTGGGTTTCTGCATGTTGATCATTTGGGCTAATTCGAGTGGATCTAACTAGAAAGTGTGTAAGAAATGATGGGGTTGAGTTTAAATGCTATGAAATTGTATGAATTTAACATGTGATTTTCCAGATTTTCAGGTTGTGGGGTTGATTAAACTTTGTAATTAAGATCTAATCAGGGGATTATCCCGTTAAATGATCCGGCCCAGTTTAGGCCCGGTGAAACCCGGATGTAGACCCGCATTCGATCCGTTCTAGCTAGGCTTCTAGCTTTCTAGTTTTAGGCGCTAATTACTTTAGTTGCTTAATTCGGCGGGTCGGGTCTTGAAAGGAAAAGATGGGTTTTTTACGTTTTTCCAAATTCAATGACATGCTGTAAAGTGGATAATCATGTTAATCCTAATCTCAACCAATTAAAAACGGCTGCCGGCGTTTGCTTACGTGGTATATATTGTTGCTTTTAATTATTTTCAAGACATATTGGTTGCTAATTACTGTTTAGTGTTTACTAGTGCATTATTATAATGTTCAAAAAAATAATGGAGTATTGTACTATAGCAAGGTTGACTCTTTCAAAATTATTGTCAACTTTCAAGATTTTTTTCCAAATTGAACCGTCCATAACCTTGTGTAGTTGTGTTGTTTTTCGGTTCTTAATCTTGGACTACCTAATAATTTTGCTGAGGAAAGGGGTTATAGTAATCCACAAAGACTCTACTAGCTAAGCTACAAAATGACTTATATTTGTCCATTAAAAATAAAAAAGCAGATCAAGAGCAATTATCGAGTTGAAACAAATTTTGATTAATAACATATATTGTAGCTGATTTTTGATTTTACCGTGCTTGTGCTTCTTAGAAAATGGCTATTCAAATTTTGTTCTCATTACAGAATTATTTGAAATATAGTACTACAAGTTTAGTGATCTGATATGTTCTGCGTGGTAATGTGATTGCTATCTATGCCAACTACTCCATATAACTTCTACTACTCTTCCCAACTACTATCCAAGAGGCCAGGAATGCTAGTCAGTTCTGCATCAACCATTAATATTTATCTAATGCTGATTAATAATCGTTTATTATTGTATTAGGTATGTAGCTTATTGCAAAAGACACAAGGTGCAGCCTAATCCTGCCATTTTATATTCACTCAGCAAGGTACGTTTCGAACTATATTAACAATTTAACAATAATCTATTGCTAAGTGAAATTCATGTTTGGTGGATGGAGCTTTCTTTTTCTTTTCCATTTTTTGGTGCATGGTGGATGGAGCTTTCTTTAATTGCACGTCTAGTGCACTAAGAGGAATTAGTCTGTGGTCCTAGGTCATAGTGCTTCACCTTGTATTTAACTTCATCACAGCTACAAGATTCCAATCGGCAAATTGGAGATTTACGTATGGATTCTAGAAAGAGTGTTCCACCTTTCTCAAAATGACGGTCTAAGTTGACTTTTTGAGGTCAAATAGAGGCATTATATTCTTGATCATAAATTTGTCAGGAAAGTTGTGATCCAAATTAGAAGCACATTAGACATTTTGCTATGTATTTCTGATTACTTTTTCCAACAATAGTTCAGTTAGACCGTAAAAGGTCAGTCAATCTGAGATGGAACAAGCATTTTGGTTGGGGGAAAAACAGGTCTGGTTGGTTAATCTCAGGTCCAGATTGGTTATGTCAAGAAACTGCCCTTTGCATGACACCCATATATGAACAAAAGAAAGAAGTGAAGCACAAGCTTAATAAATCATCAATCATTGATGAGTCACAACTCACAAGTCACAACTATTATGCTAACCTCATGATGATAGATTTAAAGTCCCATCATTAGGTCTATATATATGCAATCTATGAGGGTCTTGGTCATGATGATGTTGCACATAATGAACACCTCATGACTCCAATACAGACAAACTCTATGGGATGGAATGAGTACTTTAATTGGCGTGCACTATTTGCCTCTTATCTTTGTGTTTGTACTTGCTAAGGTCTCACATATCAAATACTTTTGGTAAATGCTTATAGACTTTTGTTCTAATGATACACACTAACCGCAAAAACCATTTTGGTTATTACACACATGCAGGCTCAGCATCAGAAGTCTTTACAAAGACGAAATAGCCTCGTGGTTGTATTGGACCACCTGAAGGAAGTCGACTTTCGTCCTCTGATTGATGTGATCAATACAATGTGCACTTCAGATGTTGATGCCGTTGATATATATAACAAATCAACTTGTATGATAAATGAAGAACAGGTTCTTTCATTAATGTGTGCAGCCAATCAAAAACTTCATACAGTTAGTCTTCAGGATTTGTCATTTACAAAGCACTTCTTTAGGTCAGTTGTGCTTCGGATCAATGTTCTTCTGCATGTGGTGGCACTTCAACTATATGCATGATATAAACAATACCTACTTAATTGGGTCAAAACATAAGTTCTTTCTTCTTGTCAGCCCCTTCTTATTCCATTCTTGCAAGTTATATGTATTTGTTTTAAGTGTTCACATACACACTAAATTGATATCAGAAATCAGGGTGCAAAACCTTACTAAATTCCATGCGCAATTGCTCATTTCTGATATTTACTTCTAGATTTTGGCTTAGCAAATCATTCTGCTACTCTGAAATTTTGTCAATTGATAATAAAAGGTTACATTTCTTACAGGGATCTTTTTCGAAGTGGCTTAGCTTGTCAAGTGTTAAAGCTGAACTCATCGAGTCTTCAGAAGCTGGACATGGTCGGAAGGTTTATGAAATTACGCAAGCTAAATTTAGACTTCTGTACCTCGCTGACTAGCTTGCACAAGGATTGCTTCTCTCAAATGCCCAACTTAATGCATCTCTCAATGTGTGGCTCAAGAATCGCTGATCTTTGGACGACTACTGCTGCCCTGTCTAAACTTCCTTCCCTGGTAGAACTTCGATTCCAGAACTGTTTGTGCCGTGATGATACTGCCCCATGCCCTGCATATTCTAGCGATAGACCCGGTTTCTGTGCACACAACACTAGTTATCACACTCAAGAGATCATCCAGAACTCATTTGAGGATAAAGTGGATATAAGTTCCGGTCATCTACAAAATTTAAGCTTATTGGATTTATCATGTGGTGCTCGTTGTGGTTTAATTGATGGGCATCTCAATTTGAAGAATAAGGTAAAAACATTGTTTTGTGGTCATCAAGATCTTTTTGTATTACTGATACAGGATAAATGACTTGACTTCCTGTATCTTATAGGCCTTTTGCGATGAGTCTTCTGCACAAGATGGGTATGACCCCTTGGTGAATGACCTCAGAGAAACTGTCACAAAGAAGTATATTTCACACCATCCTTCGCCAATATGCTTTGAGAGACATTATAGGGAGTTCGTGATTGTTTCCTTGCCTCTATTGGAGGTTTTAGACAATTTACCCATCGGAAGGGCAGACAGGAAACTAGCTGAGGTGATCTATTCAAAACATTTCGAGTACTTGCCATATAAAGGACTAAGGGAGAGCGTTTTTCATATCCTTCATGATCGTGAAATAGCATCCAGTGGTGTTCCTCGTAGGATATCGTCGAAAGTGAAGCCTTCATCTCTTCATAGGAAGAATCAGGACAGTTTCTCGAGGTCTCTTTGTGCAGCCAAACTAGGTGCCTCACCATGGCCACTTTTACATCCTATCCCCAGTATTAGCTACATCTGGAATGAAGAGAGCAAGAGTCTCCGTCCTAGGCAATTCGAGTATCATCCTTCAGATCCTAGCCGTATGGCTTTTGGAACTTTGGATGGAGAAGTGGTGGTTATCAACCATGAGAATGGGAATACTGAAGCTTACATGCCACCAATGGGAGCAAGGAACAGCATATTGGGACTTTGTTGGCTTAAGAAATATCCATCTAAGGTATGCCACCCATAACATGTTGGATGCTTATATTTCAGATTGACAGCAAAAGCATGAAGTTCTATTTTCTGAATGTAATTCTTGCAAATGTAAATAGCGTCTTTGGTCTCATATTTGTGCCTTATGATCAGGTGCTTGCTGGGTCTGACAATGGTCTCTTGAGATTGTTCGACATAAGTAACAATTCGGCAAAGGGTGCAGATTCAAGTTATGCAAGTGATCGTATCACCTTTGATAACTTTGAG
The DNA here is from genome assembly GCA_030267885.1 of Mesembryanthemum crystallinum. Classification (NCBI taxonomy): domain Eukaryota; kingdom Viridiplantae; phylum Streptophyta; class Magnoliopsida; order Caryophyllales; family Aizoaceae; genus Mesembryanthemum; species Mesembryanthemum crystallinum. The sequence continues at coordinate 6,332 of BSSO01003987.1, forward strand.
CAGTTGACTTCCGTTCATGTCAACTCGATGGACGAGCAGTTTCTTGTGAGTGGATACACAAAAAGTGTAGCGATATATGACATAGGCACCGGAAGGCGCACAAACTTGTTCACTAATCTGCACAAAGAGCCCATTAATGTTGCCAAGTTTGCCAATCATTCTCCCTTTATGTTTGCAACTTCATCATTTGACCGTGATGTCAAGATGTGGGACCTCAGACAAAGGATGGTTCAACCTTGCTATTCAGCGACTAGCTCAAGAGGCAATGTCATGGTCTGCTTCTCCCCTGACGACCACTATCTGCTTGTTTCAGCTGTTGACAATGAGGTAGCGTCTACTTTACAGATAACTGGTATTTAGTACGCTTCTAATCAAGATTAAAAACTTGATACAAATATTACTAATTATTGGAAAATTCCAGGTTAAACAACTTCTGGCAGCTGACGGGAGACTCCACACAGATTTTGGAATTGTGTCGAGTGGAAGTTCACATAACTATACCCGTTCGTATTACATGAATGGGAGGGACTACATCATCACTGGCAGTTCTGATGAAAATGTTGTCCGTATTTGCTGTGCTCAGACGGGAAGGCGACTGAGAGATGTTTATTTCGAGGTAATTATTGTTTCATCAACTTCATGAGCCGTGATCTGGTGTTATATAGGATTGCCTAATCTTGGTTGTCTTCTTCTGTTTTGTTTTCACTTATTGTAGGGAAGAGGCTCAGAGAAAGCAATGTTTGTACAGTCCTTAAGAAGCGACCCTTTCAGGGTAATCTATCCCCTTTCCCTCTATCAGTCATTCTTATTGTTGTCCATAGGCTTTTAGTTTCCTAAGAGTGTGAAGACACATTTTCAAGTCATCTAACGTGGTTATATATTTTCCTTGTTGCCCAATGCCAGCCGTTTAACATGAGTATCTTAGCGTCATATGCGAAAGCAAGCTCTAAGTGTGAAATAATCAAGGTGAATTTTGTCTTTCATAATTGTGCTGTTTTTGTTTGGTGCAATTCTAAAAGTGTTCTTTTGAAATATATCCAAAGTTCAACTTGGAAAAACGGCTGATAAACTTATAAGGTTGGTTCTTTATGCAGGTAAATTTGCTTGCATCCGGTGAAGATAGCGACCAAGATTCTTACTCGCAACAATCCTGCTCGTCCTTCAGCCTAGGAGGTTGATACGGTGTCTGGATCCTCTCGATTTCCATTACTTATCTAGTATTTTTTGAATAAGTGGTTAGGATTATATTTTGTTACAATTTGCACAGTTTACAGATGAAAAGATTGAAATTTAGCCATTCATTTGGGAAAATATCATCTCCATTTCTTTCAGAAAATGAGAGAATCCAAACCCAAACCCGTAAATATCTGAGGAATTTGGAGACATTTAATTCGTCTGCAATTATAAGAGTTAATGGCATGTAACTTTCTTGGTTTTATTGTTGCGATTGCTTGTAAGATTGCCGCTCTTCTAAATTTGTGTTAGCAAGTACATTCATCAGTGTCAAAACCAAACAGACTAGAAATTCAGATAACTGCATTAGGGTTTTATAAATTGGACAATCTGAACATAAATTGGTTAAATGTAACTTGACGTGCCAAAAGGCATTTCTGAGAATTTAAGTAGAGGCATTTCTTGAGGATTTAGTGGGCGTCCACATTTGAGATTTGAGTGTACAAGTCCCGATCGAAGTTTGTCGCAAATGCAAAATCGACCGTCAGCTCACATGGGTGGACCTCAGATGGGGGATGGACTGATGTGGTGTGTCAAATGAATGTGTAGCACACCTTGGAAATTGAGTAAAACTTTTTATTTGGGGTGTGCTCATTTCAGATGCTAACATTTTGAATTGGACGGAACTAAACTCAATTGAAAGCGCTGGATTGAATTGAATGGACACTGAATGAATAGTATAATATATTAGAGAAAAAGTAAGTAGCTTGACTGAACAATTAAAATCAGGTAAGCATAATGAGTGGATGAGATTGAGTATTACAAATTACAAATCAATGGTCTAGATGTGTTAATTATATTGATTATCATTATCACATAGAAGGAGTGCACGATGTTTTAATTGAAGTGTGAAAAACATTTCCTTTAATTTAGTTGTTATTAGCTTTAAACAAGAAATACCAAACGATTTTATCTTCCTAGAACGGAAAAGTTTGTTAATACACTAGGTTATTTGGGCCCGTTTTCTTTAATTTATCTGGATAAGTTTTAGTTTAGTTTTAATCACAACTCAATTCTAATCAATTCAATTCAATTAAAATAAGTTGATGAGAATAGGCTATCTTCCATAGCAAGGAGCAAATTCGTTATCACATTGTTGTGTCCGATAACATGAGAACATGATGTGGCAGATAAAATTGGAAAAAAGAATTTCTAATTAACAAGCTCATCTTATTTATTGCTGAGTTATGTTTATATTCCTACATCTTCCAATATACTCCTACAAATGGTAGTGTCAAAGCAAGATAACTAATCATGATCTATATGCCTGGGAGGAGAATTAGTGGCCATGTTTCACAATCTACAATGGCCTCTTTCCTGCTCTGGAAAACAATGACATAATTCACCATATTTTTTAGAAATAACACCACCTAGGTTACATCGACACAAGCACGGACACCGACATGGACAGTTGGACACAACACAAACACAAGGAAGTTCCATTTTACAGAGGATACAAAGCCTAATGAGTGTCGTATTGAGTGTCGGCATGTGTTGTTTCCGACAACTACATGACACATATCCCAGGTTTCCTTGCTTCAAACAACACAATGGAGAAAAATGTAAACAAATCAATTTCAGTTATCACCATGCAACAAGAACGACCATCATCACCTATAAGTGTCAAAGATTCATGTCTACAACAAACTTCAGAATTATCAGATATACGTAGCATTGCTTCCAGAATTACACGATAGATATGCATGCACATACACAGTTGTACTCAAACGTACACAAGTCGTTCTCACCGAACAAAAGCAAAAATCCAAGAACACATACAAAAGAAAACAAAGGACGGTGGGGGTTGGGGGAAACACACGTCTCAGTTTGGGTATCTTTGTGTCTTCATATTCAGTCACTCAGATACGATATTTCAAAAATTAGATATACCCACTAATACAGTTATACTGATATACTACTATATGATATATCCATCACAGAACTCATCTTTCCACCTTTTCTCACACCTATAAATAATTACCAAGCTCAAAGACTAATAAATAGTCTCAGCAACATCCTAAAGGATCAAAAACAGAAATGAAGCTTATTACAGCAATTCTGTTTATTGCTTCCCTTCTTCTTACCACTTCTTTTCTTCACCCTGCTATGGCTGTGTCTGATCCATGTAAGTAGTTTCCTCATTAGTGAATAGTATTTGACCCATGCATGTAGTTTCCTTGGCGTAAACTGTGCATATTATGTTTGATTTTTATTCTTCTAAAACTTGCCAAGATTTCTACATATCAACTTCATATGTCAATGCTCTAGAGTATAAACTGCAAAATGCCTGATTGTTAGGCCATAAACTATATGTGGGAATTTCCTAGCAACATAAATATAGCCATAATATCTAAACAAAGACCTTTTCTGATCCATAAGCTATATGTTCTCAGAATATGGATATCTGGTATTGTATTGAAATTGTGAAACAAAAGAGCTACAGCTTTTATACATCACACTGAAGGAAACCTGAGGCTTCTTAGTTCAGTCGGTTAGAGAAGTCCCAAGAGAACTCTTTAAACTGAAATCTATAATTATGCTGATTAGCTGTAAAATTTCGAGTATGCAGATAATTGTGGGTCAAAATGTTCGATGCGGTGCATGAAAGCAGACGTGAAGGTAAGGTGCATGAAGTACTGCGGAATTTGCTGCCTACAGTGCAAATGTGTTCCTTCAGGGACCTTTGGAAACAAACATGAGTGTCCTTGTTACAGAGACAAGGTTACCAAGAAGGGCACCCCCAAATGCCCTTAAGATTGGATTAGAGAATATAAATTGTATCCCTCATCACCCCCTCCCAACAAAATAGAAAACAAAAAAAAAAAAAAAAAAAAAGGTGTTTCTTCTTGTTCTTTTCTCGATATTCTTAGGAGTATTGTGTAATGTGTATGTTTACTCGAGGCCGGGAAATAAAAAGTGATTATCCAAGAAAACATAACTCTAGAATGTTAGGGAATGTGTGTATAGCCCAATGAACGAGACTTGGAAAAAAATCTCTCAAATTTGGCAAGTTTTGGTTTCGCTGTCCATAATATCTAAGCAAGCTTACTTGTTTGTGTTTGTGTAGTTAATCTTGAGTTCTTCTTGTCTGCTAAAGACAGAAACAAGGAAAATCCAACCCATATCAACAATAAATGTCACTAAAATACTTGGACCTAAACCCAATTTTCCAAACTGAGGTTAAACCTGAAACCAACCTGACCTGATTTGTGTTACACCTGAAATGACAAAACACGGTTGAAATGACCTAACCCTAACAAGACTTAAACCCAACTAATATCAATTGTGGAAACTTGTTTAGAGATTAACCCAATCTATCAAACCTGACTTGTACTTTCATGACACAGAACTATAACAGAATGTGGTGTGACCCATCTGGAAGCAAAACTACCTGTTTTTGTCCCTGCTTTTAATGTGAACAGATAGTGATCAAACAGGAAACCAACAGAACATACTAGCAAAATCAAGCTAAGAAACATAGAAAGAAAGTTCCAACGAACAGGTGTAGGATGTGTCATGTGGCCATGGGCTACAAAGGTAAGGCTAATTCTATGCCAGTTTTCGTACTCAATCTCATTAGGCAGGCACAAAAGAACATCATATTTTTCAGCATACTTCTTTTTATTTATGTTCAGTAAACCAAACAACTCAACAGAACCAATCAGCACTCAGCACTCCAGTAAAACAGCATAATCTTCAATAAAAAGATTATACATCAACATTAAATATACACATCAACTTACAACATCTGATAACATTCAAAGTTTCTGCTTCACACTGTCATTGTCTCCTAGGATAATTGCGTTGTAGGTTTCTCAAAAGGTTTAAAAGCGCAGTAGCCTGCAAAATGCAAAAACAAAAAAGAAAATCATGTTGTGATAATCTTGATAAATAACACTATAGCTATCATGTTAAACTATAACGAGTGGTAGACCATACTTTTTCTCGGGCTCTTGGGGTTCCTGACTTTAACAAAGCCACTAATGGTGGAACAGCTCCTTCCTCGAGCACTGTCCTGCAATATCTGTTACTATTTGAACAAAGATGTACAAGTGCTGCAGCAGCATTCTCTTTCCCCCTTGCTGAACTTAACTCAATAGCTTCCACCAGGAGAGGGATACCTTCTGCTTCAGCAATAGCAGTCCGCCCCTCAGGGATACTCGCAAGATTTGCCAAGACAACAACAGCCCTATCAACCAATCCAGTTGATGGGTCCATCAAGTCGACTAAATGTTTCACAGCACCAGACTTCACAATGCTGATCCTGTTCTCAGTACATGTAGACAAGTTGAACAAAGCAGTGGCAGCATCCTTCTTACCTCGGGGCGTCCCATTCCCGAGCAATTCTACTAAAGGACCAATGGCTCCGAAACTTCCTATCCGTTTTTTAATATCCTCAAATACAGAGAGGCTATAGAGAGTGGCAGCTGAGTTTTCCTTAGCCTCGGGGCTTCCAGTCTGAAGAACATAGATCAAGGGCTCGATTGCTTCAGCACTAGCAATGGCGACCTTGTTGTTGTCGTTGATTGACAAGTTGAGCAGAGCCGTCACAGCATATTCTTGGGTCATTGGGTCAGAAGAACGAAGCAGGTCAATCAATGGGTTAATCCCTCCACAACATGCAATCAGGGTTCGGTTATCCATGTCCTTGGCAAGCAGCCGGATCTCAGACGTGGCTTTCCTTACAGTTTCAACTGAAGTACTCTTAAGATTCTCCACTAACTCCCTGATCTGGGTCTGAATGCCGGCAACATCACCACTCAATTCTGCAGCTGGTGTAGAAACAATTATTGGAGCAAGTTTAGATGGCTGAAGGCGACTTTTACGTTTGTGTCTTTTATCCAAAACTCTAATAACAGCTGTGGGGTCCCTTGAAATGGTGCTTGCTGCAGCAGCAGGGTTTGGATCTCTGGTTATCTTGCCTGAATCCTCACTGTTATCAGCTGTTGAACTCTCTAAGAGCTGATTAATGTCAGCTGATTGTTCTTGGGGTATATCTGCGTAGGCAACCATGCTGGAGACTAAGGAACTTTGTGTTTATCTTCAATATGCCCTCTGTAAAAACAACATAAATCAACATTTTTTAAAATTACTAAATATCCTGAAAAATGCAAAAACATCTAATCATATCATTGTTTTTTAGATACGCAATGATTATCAAGCAAGATAGTAGTGCGTCATAACTCCAAGAACATTGTTCTACAAGAAAAATGGCTTGACAGTTCCTGCTTAGAAATAGACAACGTTTGGTGAAAGTGATTTAGTGCAAGTAAGGCCTTGAGACAACAGTTTGATGCCAAGGTTGATGGTAATTTCGCCTATGTAAGTTCTTATAAGCCATCTAACTATTTTCTCCCATTTAGTCAAATTATCAATTAAGGTTTGTGAGACAATTCAATTCTCAGATGACTCTCAGATGTCACAAGCCCTTTTTCAACATTAACAATTATCGATTGATAATGTTCCATTTCAAGATGTCAACTTAGCCTGATATGCACAACAATACATGCTCCAAGAGGGCCCGCCTACAGCTCAGTCAATGGACTTTGTAGTGTGCACTGCCGCCTGGCCTTGATGGCCTATATTGTCGCACCTCATGCTGCCCAAGGCTGCCCTCATGCCATAGGTCTTTTCAAATATTATTCTTTCTACACTGCGCCTTGCCATATCGTGCTCAATTAAAGAATTTTTAACCAACCCCGACCTAGGTATGGCCCATGACCTAGTTCATGCCTTGTGCCGGCCAGAGAAGAATCGTTCCCGTGGCATGCAGCGCCAAAAGCATGTTGGGTCTTGTCGAACTATCAACCATCCCTAAGGGTTGCACTAGGATTTCGGTTCAAAATTTGGTTTTCATGGACCTATGAGCCTCTCTTTTGTGCAAAAAAAATTTAAAAATACTCATGGAGTAATAGATTTTGATGGCCCCCTATTCTAGCAAATATGCAATCAAGATAAGTTAAAAACATGATAAAAGCCTCAACAATAAATTGGAAAGTTTGAAACATGTTTTCCGATTTCAAACTACAATGTCCAGGTCTAAAGAAGAGGGTTGTAACAAGGCAAGTATCACATTCACCTCTGAGTTATTATGTCACAACTCGCAAATAGTATCTAGATTTTAAACATTTTCACAACAGGGACCAATAAAAGAGCTAAATATACACTTTTCAATCAAAATGGCAACCAAGTGGGCAGACCCACATGAAAAAGTCGTTCTTTAACCGCAAGTGCTTTCATTTTCTAGAGAAAATAACAAGATATATGATTCACATAGAGTACAAATTAAAGATTTTCATCCCAAGAAACAAGGACGCAACCTAACTAGCTACTAGTATGAAATTTAGTATGAATTCGTAAAATTAACACTCCTGACAAAAACAATTTCACCAATTTCTTCAAAACAAATATCAGCTTTAGCTATGTTTTTATTTGGGATTGGTACCAGACCTTCTTCATCGGCTTTTATACCTCTATTGCGAAAAATAATTACCCAAAAAGAAAGAAAACTTAACTAGGGTAATTTTGAGAATTAGTAAAAGTTAAAATATCATATCAATTGAACAAAATTAAGATCGCAAAATTGAATTTCTCAAAAAACAAACAAAATAAAAGAACTAATTTGATAAGAAATTACCAAAAACCATGCGAATTTAGGGCGAAACAGAGAGAGAACAAACCTGAAAGAAGAAAACAGAGGAAGCTGCAATGGCGGACGTAAAGAGAAGTGGTGAAGTAGTTGAGAGGTTTTGTACAAATACTGTAAAAGAGAAACTTGGAAGTCCAAGTCGAAGTAAAAGTCGAAGTCGTGTTGCCATTTTGGAGTTATAGTTTCTCTCTCATCAACAGTCATTTGAATCCCTCCTTTCCATAAAATTTTCTCCTGACGTGTTGCTGTTTATGCCTGAGCTTTGACCCAAAACCAACGCTACTGCTGATTTCAACTCATTTGTCATTTCTTTATGCTCTATCTTTTTGAAACAACCTTTTATAGCCTATGCTTTTTATTGAATGATTCCGTTGCCCCTCTAAATTTAATTCACCACGTCATTCATAACGTCTCTTCTTGGTACCGAAAGTCCGACTCTGAGATGTTGTGACGTTATCATGCCGTCATGCTTACACGATCCCTTTTGGGAATTGCGAGTGACGCCCAAGGCGGCCAAGGGTCGAGCAAGCACCAGACACGACCTAAACTAAACTAAACTAAACTAAACGACTCAAGTGAAATAAACACACCCTAAGCTAAGGCAGCAGTCTGACCAAATAGTTGATAGGTTATACCTTGACCTATGTCTTAGTTGTGAAGAAAATTTCCAACTTCAACCGCTCACCTGTGAGTGACACAAGCTCGGCTCATTTTTTAAACTTTTTTCATTAGAAGTAGAAAAATTTGCCGCCAACCTCCCTATATAATAGGTTTTTTGTGAAAAACCCCCCTAGACCCCTATTAAAAAAAAACTTGTAAGGAACCCCCCTATATGAATAAAACCTTTTAGTAAACCCCCTCTCCGGCGACTTTTTGAATTTTCCGGTGGGTTTATATTTCTTATGACCGTTTTGCCCCTTTGTAGTGGTTTTATACCGTTTCCCCTTATTTTGCCTGATTTTCTACCCCCTCTCCGTCATCTCTCTCGTCCCCTCAATCTCTCTCCCGCCTTTGATTACTATTGTAGTTGTATTTGTTGTAGTTGTTATTTTTCTTCTTAAATTGGCTTGAAGGAAGCCAAATGTATTTGGATTACTTAGTTGTATT
>BSSO01003988.1:0-15317 GCA_030267885.1 Mesembryanthemum crystallinum
CCTGATACGTGCTAGAATTGTTCCTAGTCAGGAACAGAACCTGTTCCCTTGACTGATTCTCAGCAATACGTTCCTTGGTGCTTTGACGTTCATAGATACTTTCCTCATGGGATCGACACCTTACTTCCCTATACTATTTGCTGTTGTTTAGGGATTGAGTTAGGTATTAATTTGTTGCGGCAAACAACACGCACCATCAGTCCTTAATCAGCTCAGCACACCCAAATCCTGGGCGGACGAGATTGAAATGAAGGAAAAATTGCAACAATCTGGGATGGTCTCCGGTGCCGAAACAAAGACAGCAGGTCCTGTGCAAGAAGGATCCTCAAGTAAGTCTTCATCTCCATGGTATAATTTTGATGTTACGAATCTTACATTAGCTGGATTTAAACTTCAATTTGTGAATCCCATTGAGGCAAATGGTCACCAGTATAGTAAAATTGAAGTTGATGATATTAAGTTTGAAATAGATTACTGGAGTAATGATGTGATTTGCTTTGTTTTGGGTGCTAAACCTCCTTATCCTGTCATTAATGGCTTCATAAGGAGGGTGTGGAAGAAATATGGGGTGGACAAGGTTATGATAATGAAGAATGTCCTGATTCTTGTGCACTTTGAATCTTCTACTAGTAGAGATGAGGTTTTGGAAGCAGGAGTATTTCATTTTGATAGTAAGCCCCTCATTATGAAACCATGGACTGATAATTTTGACAATTTTAATGAGGAACCAAACTCAGTTCCTATATGGGTTAGATTGCTAAATCTGGATGTTAGATATTGGAGCCCAATGGGACTGAGTAAGATTTGTAGTCTAATTGGCTATCCTATAATGGTTAATAAAAATACAGAGCAAAAGGTGGGGGTGAATTATGTGAGAGCCCTGATTGATGTTCCTATTGATGCCCACTATCCTGTAGAGGTTCAATACCAAAACATTCATGGTGGATTAATTACCCAACCTGTCATATATGAATGGAAACTGACAAAATGTGCATTATGTAATGGAATTGGGCATGAGGAAGAGAAATGCAGGAAGAAAAATCCCAAGAAACCTGAACTTGTTGCTCCACCAAAGCAAGCTGCACCAACTAAAGAGATTAGCAAATGGTGCAGAGGGGAAAAACACAAATGATTCTGGGGGCTTCTGAAGTGGAATCTGCAAATCAATTTGAAGTGTTGAATGAAGAGGAGAATGAGGAGAATGGTAATGTGAAGGAGTCTCAAAAAACACAACCTATCAATGTTCCTCCTGATGGACATGGATAGGATATTATCATGGAATGTGAGAGGCCTTAATTGGCCTAATAAACAGAGAGAGATTGCTCTCTTCTGCACTCCTAATAATGTGAGCCTCTATGGGCTATTAGAAACAAAAATCAAAAAAGAGTAGATGATTGCAGGGATAAAATCTGTGCTGGCTGGAATATGTACACAAACCTTGATTCAATCCAAGGGGGAGAATTTGGACTATGTGGAAGAAAGATAGCTATGAAGTGAGAATTGAGGAAGCTAGTGACCAATATGTGCATTGTTTTGTCAGGAAGATTGATACACATGAAGTATTTTATGCTACTTTTATTTATGGTCGCAATTTTATGGTTGAAAGAATTCCTCTATGGACTGCCTTAAGGAGTTTAGCAAGGAGTATATCCATTCCATGGATTGTGCTTTGAGATTTCAATAGTGTCCTAGATCCTTCTGACAGATTGGGTGGTCTTCCTATTACATATTTCGAAATGAGGGATTTGAAGGGGTGTGTTGAGGATTGTCAACTTCAGGACATCAAGAGATTGGGCTGTGAGTACACCTGGTGCAATAAACAACAAGGGGAAGAAAGAATTCGGTCTAGAATTCACAGAGTGCTGGTCAATGGAGCCTGGATAACACAGTTTGATGAAGCTACAACCACATTCAAGACTGAACAACTTTCAGACCACTGTCCTGCACTAATACAGATCAGAAACTGCTGTGTTAGAGGTAAAATGCCATTTATATTTTGTGACATGTGGATAGATGACGCTAATTTCATTGATATTGTTTCTAGTGCTTGGAATTATAATGTTAGGGCTATAAAATGTATCAAGTAGTGCAAAAACTCAAGAGAGTGAAAGCACCACTTAGGAGGCTGCACAGATCAAAATTTGCAGATGTACGTCACAATATTGATATTACTAGAAGCAGATTACAGCAAGCTCAATCTGATGTTCATGCAAATTATGATGATGAAGAACTACAAGATAAGGAGAGGCAGGCTCCAAAGAACTTCATTGAAGCAGAAATAGCTGCAGAGAAAATTCTGAAACAAAGAAGTAAAGTAGACTGGATCTCTCGAAGGGATTCAAACTCTGGTTATTTTTATACAGTTTTGAAACAAAAGAGGTATAAAAGCCGAATTATCTCAACCGCAGATAATGAGGGCAATTATCATTATGATCATAGCAGCATCAAAGCTCACTTTGTTGAGTACTTCAACAATATGTTGGGTAGGAAGACCAGTAGAGTTCCTATTGATCCTGCAGTGGTCCATCAAGGAAAAACTCTTACAATTGAACAGCAGCTCGAGCTAATTGCACCATTCAGTGGGGAGGATATCAAGAAGGCTTTCTTCTCAATTCCCATCATTAAAAGCCCTGGTCCAGATGGCTTTAGTGCTGGATTCTTTAAAGCTACATGGCCAATTGTGGGAGATGATATTATTGCAGCAGTCCAAGAATTTTTTCAGAATGGGGAGTTATTCAAATGTATCAACTCCACAGCTATAGCTTTAGTACCAAAGATAGAGGCAGCCAAGTCAGCAAACGAGTATAGACCCATTGCTTGTTGTAATGTGCTATATAAAGCCATTTCAAAACTCATTTGTTCCAGGTTGAAAATGGTACTTCCTGATATCATTCAAGATAATCAAGGAGCATTTGTGTCTGGAAGAACAATTGCCCACAATATATTAATCAGTCAGGATCTCATCAAATTCTATGGCAGGAAAAATTGCTCACCTAGATGCCTCATAAAAGTGGATTTGAGGAAAGCATACGACAAAGTCATTGGGAATTTGTTGAGGAATTGTTGGGTGCTCTTGATTTTCCAGAGAAATTTGCAAATGGATAAATGCATGTATGACATCTGCTAGCTTCTCGGTGATATTAAATGGTGAATTATGTGGATACTTTAGAGGTGAAAGAGGGTTGCGACAAGGAGACCCAGTCTCCCCACTACTTTTTGTCATGGCAATGGAGTACTTAACAAGATTAATTCAGAAAGCTGCAACACAGACTCAATTCAAATATCACCCTCTATGCAAGTCTCTCAAATTGGCAAGTCTTTGCTTTGCTGACGATCTCTTATTGTTTAGCAAGGGAGATTATAATTCTATGGAGGTTCTGCACTAACGTCTTCAACAATTTGCAAACACTTCTGGTCTTCAAATCAACCCAATGAAATCTGCTCTGAATACAGTGGGAGTTGATAATGAAACTGAAGAGAAGATCATACAGTTAACTGGATTTGTGAAAGGGAGTTTTCCTATGAGATATCTTGACCTTCCACTCTCTCCCACAAAATGGAGTAAAATTGATTGTCAAGTCCTTATAGACAAGATTGCAGCTAGGATTAAGTGCTGGTCAACAAGACACCTTTCATATGCGGGGAGATGTCAACTGGTTAATTTAGTTTTATTCTCATTGCAAGTTTATTAGGCCTCTACATTCATTCTACCACAACACTTTGTCAAGCAGATCGAGCAAATGTGTAGAGCATTTCTTTGGGGGCAAGACCAAAAGAAAACCCCTCTAGTAGCTTAGGAAATAGTATGTTTACCCAAAAAGAATGGAGGTTTGGCAATTAAAAGCTATAAACTCTGGAATAGTGCAACAATTGGAAAGCATATCTGGGCCATATCATCAAACCAAGACGAGCTATGGATTAGGTGGGTTCATGCAGTATATTTGAAGGACAAGCAGTTTTAGGAGTATTCTGCCAATGCATGTAGCAGCTGGTATTGGCGGAAAATCAACTCCCTCAAATGGAAGTTCAAAGCAGGTTAAAGTTTTGACTTATCCTGAAAACATTCACAAATGGCAAATACTCTATTGCCAGTGGATATTCATGGCTTCAGGGGGAGCACAATAAAGACCCTGTTGCTAGGATGATTAGGAGTAGAGCCACAATACCACGTCATGCCTTCATCCTATGGATTGCTCGTATGCATCGACTGCTCACAAAAGATAGACTGATTAGATTTAACTTCAATAATATTGATCCAGCTTGCTGCATATGTAACCATGATATGGAAAGCTGCTCTCATCTCTTCTTTGGGTGTCATTTTTCTAAAGAAGTACTACAATCTGTACTTAGCTGGGTTGAATCCCCAAGGTATGCTTCAGATCTTTCTTCTATACTGAAATGGGCTGGAAGATTAAAGAAAAGACATATTCAAAAGAAAGCCACTTATGCTACAACAGCTGCTGCTGTATATCATATATGGTGTGAGAGAAATAGAAGGCAATTCCAGCAAAATACTTCTACAGCTGCTCAAATTGTGTAAATGATCAAATTTGAAGTCTCTACTAGACTTAGTGCAATATATAAGCATAAGAACTTTAGTAACATAAAGTTGTATTTGAGCTTATTGATGTAATGCACAATCAATCTGCCTTAGCTTGGTGAGATTGCATTGTGTTGTATTGACATTGCTAGTTATTGGTAATAAAATTCATTAACCATATTACGAAAAAAAAAAAAAAAAAACTTGTGGACTAATGATTGGGGAGTTGCAACTAAGATATATGGGTCGGATACAACTCAAAGGATAAGGCCCATTAGAGGACCACTAGGAACAATTGGGACAGTAAGCCCCACACAATGGAAGACTATAAATAAAGGAACGAGCATTTTGGCAAGGGTAATCTCTGTCTCTTTCTCTCTCTCTCTCTCTCTCTCTCTCTTCTTCTTCTTCTTCTTCTTCTTCCTACCTGGGGACTGTTCTGTTCCTATTGAGCTTATCCTAGCATAGCGATCACTAACTTGATCTTCGGATGGGGTTGGGGTTCATTGCTCCCAACCCCGGAGACTAGTGTCTGACGTGTGTAGGTCCATCGGCGCTGAGGCGAGCTCTCTCTGAGGCTATCCTTTACCCCGAAACAGAATGGATCAAGTGTTTTGTCATTGCATTCACATGATGTTCGACATTTTAGCCCGATTTCTAAGTTATGTCTAGGTGATTTGAGCATAACAAGTAAAGGTGGTCACCTTTAATACTCATGAACGAGTTCAATTGAGTGAATCGAACTTGTTTAGAGCCCATGTCCATGAATAAAATCAATGGGGTAAACCACGAATGATTGGTGCATTGATTTCCTTTAGAACATTTTTGTAAGTTGCATGCTTTAAAAGACGATAAAATTATGTGAGCGCAATTTGTTTAGTGGTGTTTAGCCAAGTGAACATAAGATTCGTCTCATGCCAAATTTATTTAAATATGAAAACAAGGAATATTGAGCCAACAAATCACATGATGAATATTATTTAGGAGCTAATCAATGATCATGCGAAAATAGAAACGAAATAGAAAGAGAAATCAATAAAGAGATAAAAGAAATCAATCAATGGTAGATCGCCATCCGGATTAGGGGTAAGCAGACTGATCCTGATTCACTGATCCGATCCGGTTTTTTATTCGAAATGCGGATATCCAATCCTTAAAAACCGAATTCGATGGTGGACACCCAAGTAATAGTTGCGATGGTGGACCTATGACATGTTACAAATGTGGTAGTCCGGATCATATAGTTAGAGACTGTCCTTAAAGAAGACGAGAAGATGATACCCGATCAAGTGGAGATATGCGATTTGTCACCGAAAGGAGGAGCCACACAAGCCAAGGCCGAAACATGGATCGTGGAAGATGAGCTAGCAAGATGAACGTCCTGAACCGCTAAGGTCAATACAAGACGCCACCTGGTACTAACCTTGCTTACTTTTATTCCCTTTAGTCTCACTTAATTTAGAGCCTTATTCATTCTCTAACTACTTCTCCGTAGTACTCATTTTTCTGTAGCTACCTTCAAGTTTCGAGGACGAAACTTCTTTTAAGAGGGGAAGAGTGTAACACGTGCGATTTTTAACACCCATTTAACTCTAATTAATTTTTCCTTAACTTAACTTAACCTTAATTAATTTTTGGGATATTCCACTTGGTACCCTTGTACTTTTGGCTTTTCCAATTGGTAGCCAAAACTTTTTTGCTAATCCAGATGGTACCCTTATGGTTTTAGAAAACTGTACTCTGTGACCAAAATATGAGCTTTCCATCATGTTTTTCCGTTAATTGGTGACGTGGCACTATTCATACTTCCCAAACATCAAAACAAGTTGAAAAAACACATAAAAATTCCCAAAATCATCATAAAGAGGAAGAATTTTTGGTTCCAGAGATAGAAAAAAAATAGAGGAAAAAATATAAAACAAGGATAATTTTGTCAGATCATTGGTTCAATAACAATTAAAAATCGTTTTAACTCATAAACTAGCGCCACGTCACCCATTAAGGGAAAAATTTGACGAAAAACTCATATTTTGGTCACAGAGTTAAGTTTTCCAAAACCACAGGGGCACCATTTGGATTAGCAAAAATATTTTGGGTACCAACTGGAAAAGTCAAAAGTACAGGAGTACCAAATGGAATTTCCCTTAATTTTTCTAGCTTACTTGTACCCTAAAAAATTGAAACCTTAAAATCTATACTATCACTTAACTATCAATTAGATCTAAACTAAATTCGACTAGAACTCAACTTACATATACTAGCTAACATACGTGAGGTTGGAACTAGTACATAGGAACCCATTTTTCCTTGTTAAGTGCTAAACTATGATTGGAAGTTAGAGACACCTATGCATTGCAATGGTTGAGTCCTGACTATAGGTGGCGGTGAAGAGGAGAAGCCAAGAGTAAAGAGGAAGAGAAAGATGAGTGGCATACTACAATAGCCACTAATATGTTCAACAATAAGGACACATGGCCCATAGGATTATCTAGTCACTAATCTAGACTATAACCCCCTAATCCTAAGAGTACTATAAGAGTACTCGTCCACTCAACCTTTCACTCACCCCTACTGTTACTCACTATTATTGCTAAACTACTACCATAGTACTAGTACCACCACTAATACTACTACTACAATACTACTACTAGTTATGTAATAATACTATTATTACTACTACAGTTACCATTATCACTATATAATACCACTATATTATACAAATTAGTACTACTATCACTACATCCAATAGAAGAAGGAGATAGCTAAAGCCCATCCGCATCGACATTAATTGCATAACAGTTAACTATCGCCGGAACATGGTAAATCGATGTCTACCACTTTAAAACCCCGTCAAAATGTTTTTATTATCTGTTATTGTATGATTGTGTGTGCTTATAGTTTATATTACAGCTATTTTACTAATTATAATTATCGTTATATTATCCGTACTAATGACAGTTTAAGCACACATTAGTGCTTGTTTGTACTTATGTACTGATAATGAAAATGGATGGAATCGAACATCTGAATGAATTCAATAACTGGATAATAAGATACTAATCATTTAAAGTGAGAGATGATTATGGCAAGTGGACAAGTTTCTGTCTGGATAATCAGAAGTGTTGAACATGTAAGGTTGGCGAATGGTACAATTCTCTGGATAGAGATGGGTTCGCCTAGCAGTTGGTACAATTCTCTGGACAGAGATGGGGCTGCGCTGGTTCAATTCCTTGCCATGTTAAGTAATACAGCCCACTCTAATAATAGTTCAAATGACAAATGTTATCCGAAATAATTAATTCATGAATAATGGGAATGACTATGCATGATTGATTTATTTTATTTATTTATATTGGGTGCTATGTGCAAAACCAAAATTACTTTCAAAAATGATTTTTATCTCAGGTAAGAAAATTATTTTCCTATAAAAATCGTTTTCGTTTTTACGAGGTAGATTCGATTTACAAGTGCGCTGAATTTGCGTGTTTTGTTTTGTTTTCCTTTTTATTTTTATTTACAGATAGCTGATTATGAACGACTAGACTTTTGGATAAGACGGGCGCTATTAGATTTTGAGAGGCTATACGGACAATCATTTTGTAATAATAGAATCGCTAGATAAATTATAGATAATCATCTATAATAACAGACAAATATAATTTTAGCTCACCACATAAATAAAAATACGACCTATTAATTAGTTAGTTCATTTTAAATTTTCAGCCTTACAGTTATTCTCTGAATAATTGCGGCGGTAACCTCCGGAGTTTGGGACTGCATTTCCGCTGCAAATCCCCTATTAATGTTAATTAAGCAGTCTCGAGTTCCTGTGTGTTACAATCATTCCCAAGCACGCTATTGTGCTCGTCATTTGGCGGTGAAGGACTTAGGAGACACCGTTAGGGGTGTCTACAGAAGCCCCCACTCTGACTGAACTCTGGGTAAAGAGAAAGTCAAAATAGTATAGAACCCGCCTAGGATGGCGAGCCCTGACTATTCCTGGGGAGGGACATGTGTGTTGAGATGGATAGCCATCTGTTGAATACGAGGAACAAATTGGATTTCATTCTCTCAAACTACTGAAAAGGGTTGTCAAAAACCTGTTTTGCAAATAACGAGTAAAGTCGGGTTTTAAGTGAGTAATCACTTGTTGAATGGAAGAGACAGATTGACCACCGCTCTCCCAAATTGTTGAAAAAGGTTGTGAAACCTGCTTTGTGTAAGAAAGTTTCCCAAAAAACTAGTTTTTGTAAATACCGAGTCAAAACGGGTTTTTAAGTGAATGATTAGTTGCTGAATGAGAGAGAGATGGATGAATTGCCGTTCCCCAAACCGCTCAAAAGTTTTTTGTAAAAAAAGTGGTTTCCACTTGTTGAATAAAAGAAATGGATAAACCACCATTCTGTCAGACTGCTAAAAAGATTGTAAAAACCTGCTTGGTGTTTAAGTGTATTTGTCATTTTAAAGGGCGGATGGACGCCTGATAAGTGCCGAAAAGAACATATTTTTATGCTCCTATACTAGTTCTTTAGTTGTTCCTTGTTGAGGCTTTGTGTCATTTTAGTTATTTTCTTATGTATTGGGTTTTATTTATTAGTTTCTTAGTTTTATAGTTAATTTGGTGTTCTAATGTTGTTTTTGGTTTTAGGTAATGTAGACCACAAATTAAGAGAAGGGACAGTGAAAGGAACACGTCTGAAACTCGCCATGAACAGGTTTTGCACTCAGGAACAGTTTGAGGAGCTATGCAGGAACTGCTGGGCAGAACTTGTGCTACAAGGAGAACGACTTTAAGGCCCACATTCAATCCATATTTGCAGCATATCTTCTACACATATTAGGATGATTTTTGGTGATATTTTATCCTCTAAAATATTCCCAAATATTCTAAGGTGGTATGCTTGGAAAGCAAGGCAAGAGGTGGAGTTTTATGGCAAGTAGGACTCTACAACTTTCCTAATCTTGAGAGCTTCTTAGCTGGAGGAATTTGGACTATTTTGTGGAGTTTTAACCCTTCCTAAACACCCCAAATACTGCCCAAGGAATGATATCAAAAGATAATGGAAATATACTGTGAAATATTAGCTTTTCCTTAAGTGTTGAGTTTCCTAAAGGCTTTAGAAGTCTTCTAGGAAAGATAATATGAAGAGAAGGGGATTTGACGTGTTTTCCTTGCCTATATGAGGAGAAGATTAGCTAGAAAAGAGGCAACATTCGTCTCTGGGACGAATTGGCGTTCACGTTGCAGCAGCAAGAGGGGAACTGGTCGAGGAACAGGGAGTGTTCCAGCAGCAGCGCTGTTGTTCTGCCCATCTTTGCAAGGTTTTCCATCATGGTTTCTCTTTTCCTTTTCTTTCTTTTGCTTTGTAACATGAGTCCTTAGATTCCTTGCTCATTAGACACATTAGATTGAAGCCATGTAATAGTTATTCTTGAGACAAGTGTTTGATTTTTATGTTAAGCAATTGCTACTTCTAATATTCATGTCTTATTTGCATGTTCATGATTGATTGTTAGTTTAATTAGGAGTACTACTAATTGGCTTAGCATGATTTCTATCGCTAGTTAATTATCTATGCCCGTAATTGCATAGACCGATTAACACCAAGTGGCAACTAGTTCAAGTTTTGGACTCTCAAAAAATGCTTTAACTTGGCTAGAGTAAGATATGGTCTAAGCTAAATATCCCCGCAGTAGTGTGTTAGTTGTCTAGGGTTGGTGATGACTTTCTAGTTCATTCATGCTTCCATTAAATTAAATCATATGCGCGGTGTATTAGGGTTATTATAATGGTTAGAATTAGATTGCAGGGCGGTCCGAATCTAACTAAGGAAAGTTAGCAAACAACTTGCGGTAAGGAGTTCCGCAGCCAATCTATTTGATTTGCAATTGCATGTGTCTATGATTAAGTTATATTGCATGGTGGACTTCTAATTGTCTATTGAGTGATTGTCATTTATTTGCTTTCGTTCTTCTTAATTGTTAGTTTAGTTTAAGTTAGATTCATTAGTTCCCCTTAAAATCCCCTCTTTAATGATCACAATTGCATAATACATAAGTATTCATTCTCCGTGGGATCGACCCTTACTTGTCCTATCTACTTTATTAGGTGTTAGTAAGTGCATTAATTTTGTTGCGGTAACCCGAGTTGGTGTTTAAGTGTATTTGTTATTTTAAAGGGGGGATGGACGCCCATCTCCCAGACTATTGAAAAGTTTTGTTGAAAAGGTTGTTTTTTTGATATCCAGTAAAGTCGAGTTTAAGAGTCCACGAGGGAGGTAAAAATGTTTTGTCAGAAATTTGTTTTTTAAGTACTGAGCCAACTCGGGCTAAAGACTCCACTAGAGAGGCATAAAGGTTTGTTGAAAAACCCATTTGTGTCAAGATAAGTGTGCGCCTCTACTAGGGAGGCTTAGAAAAAAGATTTTGTAAAAGTAACCCCACTTCATTGGGGACGCTCTGAACTCGTAGTTCGCTTGTGCTTTTGCCTTAAAAGTAGGATGCTATTTATTTTGAAGGTTTTTGCTTCTATAGAGTGGATTGCTCTATATTTGTTCTCATGAGATAGAGTAGAGTACTCTATTCTTCGCTTGTCCCTTACTTGACTGAGAGCTCCTGAGACACACATAGATATTCACGCACGGAGCATGTAGTGATGGCATGTAACGTGGATACTGTGGATGGACCTTTCAACATGAGAATATAAGGATGGACCTTGTGAATGTGATGCAATATGGGACAGACCCGATGAAGGTGCACATGTGACATGGGGCAGACCCAACAAACTGTTTTATGCTATGTGGGACAGACCTGACAAAGTGCAAAGGTGTAAAGGGACGGGCTCGTCAAGGTGTTCGTGTGATACCAGTAGGAGCTGACAGAATGTTCATGTGATATGGGGTGGACCCCTGAAGTGCTCATATGATGTGAGGCGGACCCGTGAAGGTGCACATGTAACATGGGACGGACCCGATAAAGTGTTTATGTAACATGGGGCGTACTTGTAAAGTGCTCATGTGATATGGGGTGGACCCTTGAAGTGCTCATGTGATGTGAGGCGGACCCGTGAAGTGCTCATGTGATGTGGGGTAGGGCTCGTGAAGTGCTCATGAAACATGGAATGGACTCGAGTGGAGAGGTGTGATGCCAATGAGACGTTGACTCGTGTGCGATGCAATGCAAAATGTGATGTATGCGATGTGTATAGGCTTTTGAGGCGACGAAGGGTTTTGACATGCAAATGAATGTCTATGATGATGACTTTGCATAAGCTCCATACGACTCAACCATGATGTGATGATGCAAGAAGAATGCAATGTTGGGAAGAGGACTTAAAAACATGGTGTGATATAATATATGCAGCATTGGGGAGGCGGACTCCAAGTGATAGACGACTTTTGATTTTTGAAGAAATCTCATGCCAAGTGTCCCCCGAAAGCTAAGATTGTAATGAGAAGTCATGGTGTCACGGGGACAAAGAAGGAGCCCCCGCTTTGGGGTGACCAATGCCTATGACGTCTTCTGGTGTTGAAGACTCCGAGTTTAAGGATGACATTGAGTCATGGTTGAGGAGCATGAAAGGCCCCTGGTTTGGAATGGATCCCAGTACCTCATTGTAGCACAAAGGCGGTGGATGCTTTGATGAAACTTTTTTTAAAGGTAGAAGCCCTCACTTGAGAGTGGGGTTAAAAGGCTTGATATGTCCGAAGGTGAATGGCCTTGTGTTTAGAGGACTCGGGGTCTATGAATGCCAAAGAGTCATGATGAAAAAGGATGAAAGGCCCCGTCTTTGAAGTGTAACCCCGAAGGGTGCCTTTTGTTGATGCCGTGGAATGTTGAATGACTCGAGATGATGGCTACGGAAGCCCGAGAATTGAGTGTTATGATAGATCCGAGATGGAGAGTCCTAGGTGAGAATGTGGTGAGTTGTGAAGAAAAAATATGGCTAAGTGCTAAAACGAGAAAAAAAAAAAAAAAATGGGTGTTTTGTGGGAGATCTATGAAGGGGGTGAGAGTTCGAATCCAAGTATTGGGCTCTAAAAAAAGGTGAGTCACTGGAATTTCAAGCCCGTAGAATGATAAGTTGCATTTTGTAACACCCCATATCAGATTTTTAAATAAAGTAAGTAAACAAAAGAAAAAAAATTTCAAAAATGGTACCTGAGGTTTGGGGTAATAATAAAAAGGGTGCCTGATATTTACCTATTGTAACATCCCGGATTTTAAGAAAATAAATAAATAAAAACGAGCCGAAAATCCGGGAGAGTTCCGTTTGAAAATACAACAAACCAGCCTTAAAGGCTTATTTAAAAACCTGTTCAATAAAGAAAACAATATTTATACAAATCCAACCAACCAAAATCCAGGGCGTCACCGCCGCACACGACTCCCGAGGAGGAGTGCAAGGCTATCAACACAATTCCCAAACAAAGCCAAAATAATTCTATGTGATCTATTCTTTACAACTCAATCAATAACTGAAATAAAACTATAAATTAAATACAAACAAATATCTTCTCAAACTCTATCCGATCAATGGAAGCGTCGATCCTCACTTAATCAACCTGAAACAGAATCATCAGTCTACTCCCCAAATGTGACAAATTCACAAAGGATCGTCGTAGGTCCACCATAGGATGAAGATGTGGACGAAAACACATGTAGCACATAAAACAACCACGTCAGCAAAGCTCGTATAACCAATCATTCTATCGAACAAAACAAATGAAAATGAAACAATGATTCGAGAAACCATGAGCAATCAATTCAACCCATATAATAGGTCTAAGGTCCTTTGACCTTCATATAGATGTCTCTTTAACCTTTAGTCTAATAACTACAAAATAGCCTTAATCATTAACCTCATTGTAGAATACTCAAACTCTAAATGGTTGTGCCAAATTGCTCTCAGTTAAAGACCCTTAGCCTCGGCCATGTGGTTAGCTAGTGAAATCAAATACGTATAAAACTCGGCACAAAGGCCCATAACCATATATCTCAAAGTTCCCAATAACCATAGCCAATAAGGCATTCAAATAACTCATACTTCCACTCATGGGACACAATATCATAATCTCAATAAAAGTAACCAGTAACCACATATCGACAGCACTGTCGCTAAACCAACATGCCAAGGACTAAGAAATCAATAACGTTGAACCTCAGACCAAATCATACGTATATAAATCAAACCATAATCTCATCATTAATTCAAATACTCATTCGGGTTCATAATGGTTCAAATCATATTCAATGGCACGGGTTCCCAAAATAACATGATCCTCGATTCGAATCTCTAAAACACCCAAAAGTATCGGTATGCTATTCAATACGAACTCTACGGCTATACTCTAATTACTCTATATTCATAAACAATTTATCAAAACACTATAGAGCAATAACTAGATTTTAATCAATAACCAATTCAATTAATCAGTAACAAAATCAAATAATCAGTAACACATAGCCATCAACACAAACAAACAGAAACATCCATCTCCAAGCGATAGAAATGAAGGTTACCTCTATTTGGATTCATAGCAATCGTGTACACCACACTCCTTAACCAAAGTCACATAGTAAATTTGCTGAATAACACAAATTACCCAAAACAAAAGAAAATCCCAAATCAGAATTTAGAATTCCAAAACAGAATTTCAGTAATCAAATATTAAAAACAAAAATTAAGAATTACCCAAAAGCAAATTCAGCTAGGGTTTAAAGCGTGATACCAAAAACCAAGAATTGCGGGACATGAAGATGTGGCCTAGCGGAAGACCATGGCAAGTCGGTAGTGCCACGGTGGTCTCTGGGCAGACTTGAACAAACTGGGACAGAATCAGAGGCAAATCGCGACAGAGGAGTGGCGAGGAGTCGCTGTGAATCCAGACACCGACATGAGTCGTTCCTTAAACCCGTATGAAATCACGCCACCCCGGCACGGTGAGTGGGACAACAAAAACGGCAGCGGCAGTAGCACAGCAAATGCCAGCAGGTGATGGAGATGGCGATGGTGGTGCAGGATGCTGATGGCGTATGGTGGCAGTAGTGGTGGTGTCGTGAGATGGAGAAGAAGAGAGAGAAGGGAAATAGAGAGATAGTGAGATGATAGTGGTGGACTGGTGAATGAAGACGGGATACAGAGAGGAGAGGAGTGAAGAGTGATTGAGGGTGTTTTAAAAGGAGTAAGGTGAAGCAGTAATGGGGTTTAGACGTGATTAGGGGAAGAATGAAAAGGAAATGAAAGACATTTTCTCCTTTATTGTTGATCCCTTGCCAAGAATACCTTCTCAAAATCTTTTTAAAATAAGCAACTAAATGCTGAAATTTAGAAAATAAAATCACTAGTATAAATTTTCGAAATTTAAGTACTAGTTATGAAAATTTAAATTTCTGAAATTATTAGTAAGAAAATAATTATTATTCGTAACAAAACTATAAACATTAATAACAAAATAAATCCAAACAATTAATGCATATGGAACTAGTTATTTAAACTGTTGAATAAAAATATAATTCAAATTAATAAAATTTTGGGGTATTACATCTCATCTCCCCATAAAAGATTTTCGTCCTCGAAAATAACAAAATCATTTTTTGAAAATAAGAAAATATATAGGGTATTACACCTATTCCCATTTAGAGGGCGTTTGGTTCAATAGTTGGAAACGGAAAGGAATGGAATGAGATAAATAAGGGAAAGGGTAATAATAACGGTTATTTTTATCAACCGTTTGGTTCAATCATGGAATAGGAACATTTGTATATGATTACATTT
>BSSO01003989.1:0-15317 GCA_030267885.1 Mesembryanthemum crystallinum
AGCATTTATTGTGAATTTGTGTAATTTTTGAGCATTTATTATTATCCTTATAATTGGATAGCTTAAAATCAAAAATAATGTCTGAAATTGGGAAAGTAACTCCCATTATTTGTGGCGGGCATCTTCTTTCCCCAAACCCTGTTTCTTCTTCAAACCCCACTACCCCACCAGCTTCCATCAGCAAGAAGCATCTGGTGAGAGTGAGAGAGAATCTCAAAGAAAAAGTTGACAGAGGTAGCCGAAATTGAAGATAATCTTACCCCATTGCTCCCGCTGCTTTGTTCAGACCTTCGATTAGAGTGTTGAGCCATGTACACGAAATTGAAGCTTCTATCTTACTCGATTCAGGTAATGGAATGGAACTCCTTCACCAATTTCGCTCAATCAGCTTCAATTTACTCAATTCCAGATTTCCCCCCTTTTCGTTGAAACCCTAGATCTGTTCTAATTGGGGAAAGGAGGGAAATAGGAAATGTTGGCACACTTTTATAACTATCAACCCATAAATACATTTACCTATTTTTCAGAAATTAGGTCTTCAATTAATAAATGATGAAAATGGTAGAAATAGACATTAAATGAGAAAAATATGCCCACGCCGGATTTTATGATCGGAGGACCGATTTTAGGACTTAAGTGCACGAGTCAGCAACTTTAAATACCCAGTTGTCGCCGGAGCCAGAAAAAAGACTCATGTGGCAAAGGGGTGTCACAAAAAAGACGCATCTGGCAATGCGGCCGTGATAATGTTGAGCTTTTTCAACCACCTAATTTGGTAAGAACAATCGTGCCATCAATCTCCATAAAATGGTAGATCCTTCCCTTGTTCTTCCTTCTTCTCAAATATTCGGGTCTGTATGCAAACCTCCCTTCTTCTAACCTTTCTTCTCTTCCTTGATTATTTAATGCAATCTGAATTACCCCCCCACCAGCTTATCTAGGATTTAATGCCCTCACGAGAATTACCCAGCCACCAAATGGATCCTTGTCTCGAAACGAGCTGCAGGTTTTAGAGCTTAAGTGAACGGCATCAATGGTAAGTTACCGCTATGGGTCGTAGAGATTTCGACCCCGAAGGTTCTAAACCTTTTTGGAACTTCTTTAGGAGTTTTATACCTGCTCAGGTTGGGAAATTGGTGAGATTAGAAAAGCTCAGAATGTCAATAATTCGCTTGGAGATTCAAGAAAAATGGGTTGTTAATGGTTTTTGATATTGAAGGGAATCAATTTAGAAAAATTACAAGGATTTTCCGGTAATTGAGGAATTTGAGGGATTTTTCAAGTAGGATGGAAACATTTAATGGCTCAATTGATTCATAAGCTTGAGAGCTTGGAGGTGCTGAATATGACCACTTTACAACAATGTTTTGGAGCAAGTTCTTTTGAGAATTGAGGATTTGAAGAGTTTAATGGTGTTGAATTGATAAAGGGAAGTTCAAAAGCTTGAGGGTAAGTAATTTTCGGTAGACTTAATATATCATGTGCAAAACACATAAGGGTAGAATAGAAATATTATGACAAATTTGGGTGGAAACCACCCTGAGTGCCTGGAAAGGGGGCATCATAGGGTGTTTGACAGTTATAAGGGGGTTTGTTTTACCAATAATTTTGATAAGGGATTTTGTCTAAAAAGTGGAATATATAAGAGAGTTTTTGGCAATTTTTTCTTTTTGTAATTGAAAAGTACCGAACTAAACATAACTACATGATTTGGATAAGTAGTAACATGTACGAGAAAGGTAAGTTACCGGCCAAAATTGATATGGTTAAACCAAGCTGATTGCGAAATGAACAGACCCTAAGAACTTGTTCAACTAACTAAGCTGTCATAGTAACTGTAATCGTTATATCAGTTATAGCTGATTTAGTAGCCATTAATTATTTTGGTAGTTGTTAGTCCTGAGTTTGTTTTTACAAATAAAATAGTAGTTGGTGAATACTGTCTAATTGAAAACTCATTAGTCATTAGCACTTGGATTGTAATAAAAGACTAAAAAGAGAGTATTTCTAAAAAGAAAAAAAAAAAAAAAAAAAGAAAGTAAAACTTGAGCAGATTGTGTAATCCTTATACAAAAAGCATGTGATTGGTTTTTCCAAAAGTCAAATGCCTTCTTAGTTCTTCCACAAATAGTCACTGTGTTTGTTTGCTACTGCCCACCACAAACTTTCAACTTTCAACTCCCAAACCCTCAAACCCCTTTTTCAACCTCCGTTGAGCGCCGCATATCAGAGATCGGAGCAACTCACCTGTCGCCGGAGATCGGAGCCGCCTTTTCCGCCGGTGATCGGAGCTTCCTTTGCCGCCGGTTAACCATTTCCCAGAAACTATCGATCCTGGTACTTTTTGCAATTTGTTCCCTTTTTTTTTTGCCCTTTTGTTGATTTTTCTGGGATTTTTTTGTTCTTGCTTAATTTGATTCTTGTGGGTAGGATTTGCGCCATAGAAGCTTTCTCTGCACCGATCTGTAGCCGATCTATATTACAGGTACAGCTTCTTTGTCTCTGAATTAACTCCTTTGTTGTTGCTTTGTTATTTTCATTTTATGATGGTAATTTTGTGTTGACTTTTTTTTGTTTTTCTTTTCTTTTTTGGGTAAGATGGGATACTTTGAGTGCTATTTTGAGCTCTCTGAGGCATTTGGGATCTGAAATTTTCCATTTGGGGTTGTTTTGAATTTGGAGGGCTTAAAGTTACTTCCTTTTCTCTCTCTTGGATTTTTTGTTTGTTTGGGGTGTGAAAGTCAAATGCAACTACCGCCAGTTTCAATATAATATTTCCTGTTTTTGTCCATGTTATCAAAAGCTTCAACTGAAACCCAATTGAGTTTGAGTTTTCTTTTTCTTTTTTTGAACTATCTTAGTCCTTACAGTGAGATTTCCCCAAGGTTAAAATGATCAGATTTAGCTTCGAATGTTTGTAGCTAGGACTCTCCATCTATTGATTTTCCGTTGAGAATCTTCATTTCTGAGTCTTTGGATGTTTTTGGTAAAATCATGTCTCTCAACTTTAGTACCTGAATCCGTGTTACTTTACCTCCTCAGAATAATTTTGTTTGTCGCATCACTTTGATTTGTATTGACTCCCAGTCTCTCACCTTGCTGAGTTTGATTTTGAACCTTGCTATTTTCCTGGGGTTGTTTGTGTTAGATGGGCTTGACAGTTTGGCAAGTTGCTGAAGTCTGAAAACTGGGTTTCTATCTCTTGGAGCTTCTGTGTGTTCTTTGAGGAGTATCGGGCTATAGCTTTGATGCATCTCTCACTATGGAAGCCTATTTCTCACTGTGCTGCTCTACTCCTGGACAAAAAGAGCAGAAGGAAGGATGGGTCTGAATTTGGTGATGAGAGTAAGAAAAAACCCTCATTTCTCAGGAAATTGCAAAAAAGCCAGCTCAAGGAAGCTCTTGAAGAAGCATCTGAAGATGGGTCTCTTTTTAAATCCACCCAAGACATTGATGCTGAGCCCAATTCCAAGCAAGATGAGGGGGTGGACCGTTCGAGATCCCTTGCAAGGCTCAAAGCTCAGAGGGAATTCCTCAGAGCAACCGCTTTAGCTGCCGAGCATACTTTCGAGTCTGAGGACTCCCTCCCAGAGCTGATGGAGGCTTTTGCCAAGTTCCTCACCATGTATCCCAAGTATCAATCTTCAGAGATGATTGATCAGTTGAGATCAGATGAATATGGGCACCTCTCAGGGACAGTCCCCAAGGTATGTCTTGACTACTGTGGATTTGGGCTATTTTCTTATCTCCAGGCTCTTTATTATTCGGATTCTTCAACTTTTAGCTTATCTGAGATGAGTGGTAATTTGAGTAATCACGTGCTGTATGGAGGTGCTGAGAAAGGTACTATTGAACATGATATAAAGATTAGAATCATGGACTATCTGAACGTGCCTGAGAATGAGTATGGGATTGTCTTTACTGTTAGCAGAGGCTCTGCCTTTAAATTGCTGGCTGAAGCTTATCCATTTCATACAAATAAGAAATTGTTGACGATGTTCGATCATGAGAGCCAGTCTGTGAATTGGATGGCTCAGGCTGCCAAGGAGAAAGGTGCAAAAGTTGGTAGTGCTTGGTTTAGATGGCCTACTCTCAAGCTCTGCTCTACTGATCTGAAAAAACAAATGTCGAGCAAGAAGAGGAGAAAAAAGGATTCAGCTGTTGGTCTTTTTGTCTTCCCTGTTCAATCTAGAGTAACTGGTGCGAAGTACTCTTACCAATGGATGGCGTTGGCTCAGCAGAATAATTGGCATGTATTGCTAGATGCAGGTTCATTAGGCCCCAAGGACATGGATTCGCTTGGGTTGTCCTTGTTCCGTCCAGATTTCATAATCACATCATTTTACAAGGTATTTGGTTATGATCCCACTGGTTTTGGATGCCTCTTGATCAAGAAATCTGTGCTTGCAAGTCTCCCAAATCAATCTGGGTTCACTGGCACTGGAATGGTGAAGATCACCCCTGTCTTCCCTCAATATCTGGGTGATTCAATTGATGGCCTTGACGGATTGATCGGGACTGCAGATGAAGTGGGTGCAGAATTTGAAGATCAGAAAGCTGACACCCATAAGGGATCACAGCCTGCTTTTTCTGGTGCATATACATCTGCTCAAGTGAGGGATGTGTTTGATACTGAGATGGAGCACGAGAACGGGTCTGATAGAGAAGGTGCAAGTACTATATTTGAAGAGAGTGAGAGTGTA
This sequence comes from Mesembryanthemum crystallinum, assembly GCA_030267885.1. Lineage (NCBI taxonomy): Eukaryota > Viridiplantae > Streptophyta > Magnoliopsida > Caryophyllales > Aizoaceae > Mesembryanthemum > Mesembryanthemum crystallinum. The sequence continues at coordinate 4,704 of BSSO01003989.1, forward strand.
TCTGTTGGGGAGTTGATGAAGAGTCCTATCTTTAGTGAGGATGAATCATCTGAGAACTCCTTTTGGATTGACTTAGGTCAAAGTCCAGTGGGTTCTGTTAATATGGCCCATCTTGACCAGCAGATATCTGCTCCGTCCCCGTCCTCTTGGTTCACAGGTGGGAAGAGCACCAAGAGGGTGTCTCCGAAGCCAGATAATACATATAAAAGCCCCACATACGAGGAGAGACAGATGTTATCATTTGATGGTGCTATTCAATCAGTTTCTCGTGGAGTGGATAACAGCAATGGGTTCCATGAGCAGTCTCATAGCAATGAGATTCAGGAAGAGTATGAAGATGGAACTCCAAATCACCATGGGTCTCTGTCTGGCTCTACTCTCAGAAAGCATTCCTCTCAAACGGAGGATGGGCGATTCATGAAGGGTTCCACCTCGGCCATCTTCTCAGACGTGAAGGGAAGTGCTATAAGAAGAGAAACAGAAGGTGAGTTCAGGTTATTGGGACGGAGGGATGGTAACAAATTTGCTGGTGGGAGACTTGTAGGCGTAGAAGAAAGTGGATCTGGTAGCAGGGGAAGGAGGGTATCCTTCAGCACAGAGGAGAACCATAGAGGACACCTTAGCCATACCTTGGAGACAGGAGATGTTTCTTTGGCAAATATTGAAGATGAGCTGTACACAAGTGATGGAGAGTATTGTGATGAGCACGACTTGGATCGGAGGGAGCCTGAGATAATTTGTCGGCATCTTGATCATATAAACATGTTGGGCCTTAGTAAGACCACATCTAGATTGAGATTTTTAATTAATTGGCTCGTGACGTCACTACTTCAGCTAATATTGCATGGTCCAGATGAGAAAAAGAGTGTTCCTTTAGTCCAAATTTATGGTCCCAAAATCAAGTATGAAAGGGGTGCTGCTGTGGCTTTTAACGTGAGGGACACAAAAAGGGGGTTTGTCAATCCTGAGATAGTCCAAAAGCTGGCTGAAGAACATGGTATTTATCTTGGAGTCGGGATCCTCAGTCATATCAGAGTCATGGATAGTCCGAGACATCCTAGTGGGACTTTGAACAATGATGATACTACATTGTGCAAGCCAATGGTAAATGGCTTTCATGATAGTAAAAGTGGGTTCTTGAGGGTGGAGGTTGTCACAGCTTCTCTTAGCTTTCTGACCGACTTTGAGGATGTTTATAAATTGTGGGCCTTTGTTGCAAAGTTTCTTAACCCGTCCTTCATTGAAGAACTTCCAACTATTGCAGAGGGTTCAGAGACATGATGCTCTGCACTTGGCACCATTTTGTTCAATGCAAGAGCGACTAATCACAATGTACAATTTGAAGATACTTCTATCCACAACAGGATGAAGCTTGTGATGCCCAGTGGAGGACAGATGAGAAAGCTTTTTGTAGATATTAGGCTTTGTAACGCATTCAGACCCTTCATTGGAAATGGTAAATTTGTTGATTCATGCTTGCTGTTGACTTTTGTTTTCTCATATTTAGGTCCTTGTAGACATGGTGTAACATAGAGCTTACCTTAAAATGTTAGGTACCAAGAACTCCATGATTGATTGTGTTCACAGTTATGAACGATATGAGATTTTCGGTCTTATACTTGGAAGATGGTTTCCTTGTTTGTATATGATGTCCAATTTATTCTTCGGCTTCCAGTTGGTGGTGTCTCCGATGGTCACTAGATATGTAACTTGTATACTAAACACATTCACTAAGCACATTCATTTGTGTTCCCATACTTGGAAGGAGATAGCCTATTCATCCATCATAAAATGCATGTCTAACCATTCAACGAGGGGTATTATGTTAAATTAGGCCTTGTTCATTTGTGGGCATCAAAATGCCTCAACTTTTATTTGTTAGAGATTCTGAGTAGGTCATTCTCCTTTCATTGATGCCAAATAGTGGCTTCAGTTGTATATTTAGAAAGTGAAATGCCTGCTGTTTGTGGGATGATTTGCTTGTGAACCTGAGGGAGGCAACTGCACAGTAAAACAGAGATGAAGAGGTTGATTACGGGCCTCCAGAAGATTGCAACAGGTACGTAATAACTTTTTTGGGTAAAATTTTCTAGCATTTGATGAAATCAATATTTTCTGAGACATGTTTTCCTGATTCACCTTTAGGACATGATCTGTTTCACCAATACCACAAATAGTGGTGGCAACTTGCACAGTGACAGGTTGTGGAAGATATCTGAAGATGTGCTTCGACATGATGCGCTTATGTACTTGTCACATGGAGTAGAAACTAAAAGAACATTCTTGTTGTCATTAATAAATGAGATGCTGCAGGTATGAATGATGCCACAGTAAAGAGTGGAGTAGCCTTATCAGGACAAATTTGAGGTGAAGGGGGCACATGTGTGATTGGTTTGAACAATTTGGAGATCATTCTCTAAATCATCAGGAGTTGGATTAGCAATATAGTTTTGCTTGAGTCAGGTATTTTTGTTTGTTTGTGAACTCTCTCAAGAATTGTGTTGTTTCGTGTTAGTCTCGAGCACATGATTTTGTTGGTACCTTCCTAGAAGGTGGGATGTTTCACTATGATGCTGTAGACTAGCTTTGTCTTATTAATAAGGCTTCTCAAAAAAATTGATGAAAGAGTAACCTTTGTCTCACTTGAGTGCTGTACCAAGATTTTTAACATAAAGTACTTGCTCCTGTAAACATCACAAGTGTTTCTTGTGCAGGTATGAAGACCTAAATGCTCAATGATCTATGGTTTTGGTTGCACGTATTCATAATGCAAGATAAAATAAATATACAACTGAATACGTCACCATTGGTTTCCTCGCGCGGTCAGTCTGATGAGTTATAGCTAGCATGCTATTTATTTGGTGTTCGTCGAATCTCAGTATCTGACAATATTAAGAAATCAAAACCTATCGGTTTCAGGAAGAACCACTTCAATTGATTATATGACCTGTTACTGCTTCAGAAATGGTAGGATGATCCACATTTGTCTCTTAAGAGGAGCTTGATGAATCTAATGTTGATATGAGCATGGAGAAATCGCGTAGTGCTCATTCTAAAGATGCAAGCTTTGCTGCTAGATCAGCTAAAGTAAATGTGAAGAAACTTGCTGACACTAGTAGAATGCTTCTTATAGTAGATGAGTTGGTCTCAATTTCTTGTTAAGAATTTCTATTTCTGTAATATATTTCTGGGTTAAGATGCGTGGACGTGAAAGTAATAATTTGTCAGTTTATGAATAACTGTGAGGTAATGTTTTACCTAATTTATTTGTCTATACACTAAAAGATTAAAATGCCATTTTTATTTGAGGTCGCATCATAAGAGAATAATTGTCTGACTGACCAAATAAAAATCTGAAAAAGACTACAGGCTCATTTTTGTTGCTTGGAAGTCATAATACCAAGCATATCTTGCAACTTTTTGAATAGAGAATGTCTCAATTGTTGTCTTTTGTAGACGCCAAAAAAACAGTATTGATATAGAGTTAGCGTAGCGTTAGGGACCTTCATGAGTGCACGTTCTATAAGTTCAAATTCATTATTTTACCAGAAATCAATCCAAACTCAACAACAATTCAACCTAAATCACAACACTCAATTCAAACTCAATCCAATTTAAGTTTTTTGATTCAACAAAATAAGTATAGATAATTACTCAGTAATAAACGCTGAGAGTATATTCTTACAAAGGAGATACAAAAATCAATACACATATCAAACTCAAATCCAATAATTAGGAAATTTTTTACACATAGTACAATATATTTTTATGATTTCTTCAGTACAAACTACAAACATAAGTACATAACGATCTGTATCTTGATTAGAATCCATTTAGTTCATATATTACTAACTGCTTGTAAAGCTCCATCTATTGCTAACCTTAACCTTTAATCCATGCTTCATGTGAAGAATTACTAATGGATCTGGCTTTGCTTAGCGTGCATGATCAACAACTTGAAACTTGTAATTGTGAAGCAAAGTTGCAGCCACCATCTTCATGTGAGTAAAAGCCATCTCTTTCCCTAGGCTAGTCCTTGGACCGACGTCGAAGAACAAGAACTTGTAAGGCGGCTCTAATTTGACCTTCCATTGCTCCGTGATCCATCTTTCGGGCTTGAACTCACAACAGTCATCTCTTCATATACCTTTCATCATCCCCATTGCATACAAAGAAAATAGGAAATTTATCTTCAGGGTTACTTGGTGACCACTTGGTAGGGTATCCGTCTGGATAGAAAACTTGTGCTGAAATGGAACCGGAGGATATAACCTCAATGACTCATAGAATGATGCATGTATATAATTTAGCTTAGTTGTTTCCTCTACTTGGAAAACATGCCATTTATTGGATTGATTAGGAGTATCATCCCTCGTAGTTCCTCTCTAATCTTATCTTTGTCTTTAGGGTTTTGTGTAATGAGGCGAACGAACGCATCTCCTTAGAACCTGTCATCGTTAGTATCGAGTTCACTCAATTCAACTTCTGATGAGTGTGTTATTTGAGTTGTTTTTCATGTTTATTACACACTCATTTGATGCTGAGAAAATCGACGCCCGGGAAAGTCCAAAAGCGTGGACTATAAGTAGGCAAAACCAGATCCTGGGACCTCAAAACTGGAATGGTGTCAATTTTCCATGATATTGCACGAGCACCCCAACAGGGACACTGGTGGAGCCTCAGGTCAGGAAATGGGTCCTTAAGAGTATTCGGAGGCCCCGTGCTAGTGACCCATCTTTGTGGTCACGGATGCCGAAAACATGGGTGCAAATAGAGTTAGGCTGCTCGGAAAGGCCTCCATATCCACCGGGGCCCTTTGGGGTACCCTTAAGTAGTCACCACGCACGCTAGTGAAGAGAAACTCAAGAGTTGCCAGGGAGATCCAAAAACATGGGCTAAGTGGGCAGATTCAAGTCCTAAGACCTAAAAAATTAAAGGGTGTTATTTTTCCATAATATTGCACACACACCCCATAGAAACGTGGGAGAAGCTTAGGGTTGGAAATCGATTTCCAAAGAGCCATTGGAGGCCCCATACAACCGTACTGATCACCCATCGAGGCCCTTAACGCCAAAAACCTGGGTGTAAAAGATAGTTAGGCCACTCACAACGACCCCATCATCCACCGAAGGGACCGTTTGTACCCCAAAGTCACCTGCATGCACGCCGGTAAAGTGAAACTCATATCGGTGCCTGGGAAGGTCCAAAAGCGTGGGTTGAAGTGGGCAAAACCACGTCTCGGGACCTCAAAAATGCAGGGGCATAATTTTACCATGGTATCGTACGGGCACCCCCACACGTTCAGAGACCGGGTCCTTAAGAGCCTTCAGGGGCACCGTACGGGTCACCCATCCTCAAGGCTTTAGACACCGAAAACGTAGGTGCAAATAGAGTTAGGTTGCACGAAAAGGCCTCCCACGCCATCGCGGGACCTCTGGGATACCCTTAAGTCACAATGCACCAATGAAGGAAAACTCAACCGATGCTTGGGAAGGTTGGAAAGCGTGGAAAGAACCAAGTCCTGGGACCTCAAAAATGGAATCACGTTGTCTTTCACGGTACTGCACAGGCCCCTTCATAGGGACGTTGGAAGATCATAGGGCGGAGACTGGGTCCCTATAAGCCCTTGGAGGCTTTAACCTGGTCACCCATCCTCGAGGCCGCAAACGCTAAAAAAGTGGGTGCAAATGGTTTTAGGTCGCTCGGAAAGACCTCCCATACCAGTGGGGGGGCTTTGGGGTGCCCTTAAGTCTCCATGCATGCCGGTGAAGCGGAACTCAACCAGCAACCGGGAAGTTCCAAAAGCATGGCCTATAAGTAGGCAGATCGGACCCGGTTTTCGGGCCTTATAGGGTGGTCGTGTGATATTGTGGAAAAAATGAGCATCCTTCAAGTTGTGATGTTTAATGACCCGCTTTTGCCCACCTATATCCCACGCTTTTGGACCCTCCTTGGCGCCGGTTAATTTTCTCTCCACTAGCGTGCGTGGTGACTTAGGGGTACCATATAGGCCCCCGATGGCTCGATAGGCCTTTTTGAGCGGCCAACTCTCTTTGAACCTAAGTTTTCGGTGCTTGAGGCTTTAGTGTGGGTGACTAGTATGGGGCCTACGAAGGCTCTTAGAGACCCGATTTCTGACGCTGGCTCCTCTAACATCCCTTTAGGGGTGCCTGCGCCTAATGCGCTTCCATTTTTGAGGTTACGGTGCCCTTGTCGAGGATGGGTTGTCCTGGGCGCTGGGTGGGAATGATGTCCTGGGCGTCAAGAATGGTGAGGATCACTCTAACCTATGTGACATTTTTGAATGGTTAGGACTTCCCTGTATTCGAGCATCTTGACACCTCAGCGTTCGATCAAACAGGGCATCGTCAAACCCCTACGTTCGAACACCCGGGCATCCTGACACCCATGCATCCAGGAACATTCGAGTATCGTGACACCTCAACGTCCTGTCACACTGATCATCAATACACCCCATCGTTTAAACACCCATACATCTTGACAGTCCCGCGTCCGGTCTTATCATAGGTGGAATGGAAAATGATGAATAATGAATGGAATATCGAAGTGTGGAAGTAAAACAAATGAATATTGGTATACATAGTGCATATGTGGAGGAGAAATATGGAAATGAAAATGAGGTTGGGGCCCCTTGTATTGTATTTTTTTTTTAGTTTAAATTTTCCCGTTATTTTGGCAGGAGGTTGTAATTAGTTATGTGTTTGGTTTGTTGTGCATTTGATTTGGTAAGCAAGTTGTTTGAGGAAGGAAGGATTGCCGTTTTGGCCCCGAAAGTCCACCCTCTTCCCCACGTGTTTGTCGCCAAAAAGCACCTCTCTCTCTCTCTCTCTCTCAATTCTCAACTCGTCGTCGTCGACTCACTCACTCACTCCTTTCTCAGAAATCAGAATCCCTCTTTTCCAACTCTCCATTACCATTTCTCTCCAAATCAATCTCTCTCTCTCTCTCTCTCTCTCTCTCTCTCTCCACCACGTTTCTCTCTCCTCCATTTGTGCAATGACAGCAGGGTGTTGTTGTGGCGACTACTACTGTTGGAAACCCTAGCTCATCAACATCAACCATCAACCATCAACCCATCACTCTTTCTCTCTCCTTCCCTAACTTTGAAAATTCCTCAGAGATCCATCAAAAATGGTGGATCAGAAGCAGAAGAAAGTGCCCGATTGGCTCAATTCTTCTCTCTGGTCTGCCCCTCCTCCGCCTCCTCCTTCTAACATCGCCGCCGATTTCGACTCCTCCACCACCCGTCCTCCGGTGCCCCATCAGCCTCCGCCACCACCTCCTCCGCGTCGCCCTGACCCTCCACCTCCTCCGCCACCCAAGTCCGACTCCAACGCCAATGGCACTTCCTCCTCCTCCTCCTCCTCCTCCTCGGCCGCCTCCGTTTCCGGTGCTCCTTCTTCTTCTTCTTCTGCCATTTCCGCTGAGGACATCTCTCGCCAAGCTCAGCTCTTAGTCGAGGTACTACTAGTCTACCACTATTACTACTACTTTCCTTTCTCTGAAATCAGTTGTAATACTCATTAAATTGGTGTTGTATATATATATATGTGTGTTTCTGTTGTTGGGTAATGAATAGCTTTCCAAGAAGGTTATNATTAATATGCGGGAAGTCAGGAGACTTGCATCCATGAGCATTCCTGATGCTCCTGGCATCCGTTCTACTGTCTGGAAGGTGCCTCTTTCTTCTCATTACAACCCCTCTCCCTTCTTTTTCAATCTACTTATCATAAATGCTTGTTAATGGAGCCTGAATTAATTGCTGATTGGGAGTCTGAATGTGAATTTCAAATGAATATCGCCTCTTTATCTGCTGTTGTTGTTACTAGAATAGTCCATTTTGCTATTCTGCACGGTCTTGATCCTATAATATTGGTGTATGTTGCAGCTTCTTCTTGGGTATTTGCCCAGTGATCGGTCTTTGTGGCCAGCTGAAATGGCAAAAAAGCGCTCTCAGTATGCGCAGTTCAAGGATGAGCTCTTGATGAGTCCCGTAAGTCGTCTTGCTTTTGCTTGACATTAGAGCTTCTTTTTGTTTTCCTTCCCCTTCCTTCAATTACCTTTTGCTCCTGCCTGTCCTTGATTGATTTTTATTTATTTATTTTTATTTTTATTTTTTGGGCACTCTCTTGTAGTGCTATGTGCTGCATTGCAGTAAATGTAGTGATAATCTCACAGAACACGTGTTTCTGCCCATTGTGCTCATATTTCTCACTTATGTCATGTGGTGCTTCTGTTAAATGAGTGATTCACTTCAGTCCTATGAATGCTTTATGGTGATTATCAGACACCGGATTCTGCAATTCGACCCCAGTTTTAATACCTTTAAATGAAATGATGTCAATATTCTCTCTTAATTTGAACCTTCTATTCTCTGGACTTGCTTTATGTCAGTCAACTCAAAAGTAAAGATTTTTCCTTATATCTATGTTAAGTGTTCACAGTGTTACAAAATTTTTCATTTATGGACCTCTTAAGCATCCACATTATATGATTTTGTATGGCATTTTCCCCTGTTATTATCCAGATTGGTCTTTCATTCTGGCTTGGAATTCCTGAAGTTGTGAAATCTCATACTTCCTATTGTGATACTGTATTGGTGCTAACTTGTCTGTACACATATGCAGCTGACATAGTTTTATCATCCCACCCTGGGTTTAGTTTGTTCCCCATTCTTTCATTGAGCTATAATCAAGGCGTACAACTTCCACTATTATCTTGCGTTTATCAAATAAGCACAAGTTTAACATATATGGATGATGTAAACATAAATTGTTGCACCATTGAATGGCAATGCCTTCTTTTCTTAGTGTTAAAAGGATCCGAGTTTTGCATATCTTTGTTGATTTTATTTTCTTTTGTAAGAAGTTTGGATTTCTGAATGTTTATATGGCTAGTCAGTCAGAGATTGCGAGGAGGATGGAGAAGTCACTTAATGTTGAAAGTGATGAACTCAAAGGTGACAGTCGTTGCTTGCTCTCAAGATCACATATTACCCATGAAGAACACCCTCTAAGCCTCGGAACGTCTAGTTTATGGAACCAGTTTTTTCAGGTAAATATCTGAGTTTGATGTGGGTCTTAGATAAGACCAATCATCGTTTTTTTATTTAAATATGTCTTATAATGCCTACAAAATTTCTTATTTATTTATTTATTTATTTTACCATTCTTCTGCTCAAAACCTCCCAAGGGGATGTGGGAGACCCCAGGGTTGGCCATTGGGTGCCTGTAAACTTTGGTGACTCTGTACAAGTCACCAACTTTGAGGCACCAACAACAATCTTATGGGTAAAAATATAGTAAAGTGTTGGTGGAGGTTGGCGGGGGTAATGGTGAAGTATCATGGGTCGCCCTTGGTCCGTAATTGTATTTGTGGGGAAAGCTTAACAACCTTTACACTGATTCGGGAACGCTTTATCCTAAGGTTATAACCTCTGAAGCACGAGAACTTCTAAGAGGTCATGTATCCCATTTCGGAAACTTGAAACTCGGGTCGGGGAAACTTCGGAAAAACTTGTTATTCACTGAAAGAACAACTTTTTCATTAGTTGACATATGAAATTCCAAAACTACATCTACTTTCTGCTGATCTTTATAAATGTTGCCCAAGTTAACTCTAAAAGCTAATGTTTTTACATTGTTACTGATGATAGTTAAGATAACTTAGGTTTCAAAGAAAACATAATAGTTTTGTCTATTTTTTCTCGTTTCCACTTTTCTTATTTTTGAGAAATGAAGTTTTTGTGTTTCCCGTTTATGTTTCCTTGTTTCCCATTTCCATGCATCATGGGTTATAACCTATAAAAACTGAAGCCTCTGGGAGGACCTAGAATGAAGGCAGTGTTTTCCATACTATATTGGACGTGTGAGATTTTGAAGGTCGAACGTCCGATGCCCAATAGCCTATGACCCTTACTAGCCATATACTTTTAAGGTTTTCCGACCCTATTGGTCAGGAGCTTCCATGTAGTAAAACTCAACTGCCCCAGGATGGGTCGTATATTGCCCCATCCAATTCCAAGGGCTATAACTAAGAAAAAGAACTGTTTGGGAGGTCTGAGATGAAAGTGGTGATGGGCTATAACTTTGTGCGGCCCGAAGTCAGTCGTTGAGTCCTCCATAGCCTTTGGAGACCCTTTGGCCTTTACTAATCACCTACCTTTAAGGCACCAACATTGATATTATGTGGGTAAATATGAACTTATGGCGTGGTAGAAGGCTGTCCAGGAGTCATGGAGGATTTGTTGGGTCATCATCTAGTATCCTCTTTGTGGAAAAAACCATTCCGCCCCAGGATGTTCTGAAGCATGCCCAACGGAGGTGATTATCAAATATTTTTACATTGGAGCCCCCACATGGTCAATAAAGGTGCTTGGGGTCGCTCATTGAGTCTCCATAACTGAGGCGGCGAGGCCTTCAAAGTGTAATTAAGAATTTCAGGGTGTTTTTGATTTTTTTTTTTTTTTTGATAAAGAAAAAGTATATTAATAACAAAGAAAAGTTGTAATTACAGAAGTAGAGGACAAGGAGTCCTCAACGAAAAGAGTTACAAATCTCCCCAATGACGTTGGATGTCAATGAGAGTAACCCC
>BSSO01003990.1:0-15316 GCA_030267885.1 Mesembryanthemum crystallinum
ATTGGGTCTACAAATTCTCGCCTATTTTTCAAACTGTGTTTGAGGGACCAACCTTTTGGAAGTTGTTCCGTAGGTTGTTTTCTTTGACAGAGTATATATGAGGAAGCAAGTGAAAGAACAACCAACACACAAGATTTTTAGCGTGGAAAACCATCGCAAAGCTCAACTTTGATGTAAAAACCATAACCCACACCGCAAAGGGACGTTACTTCAAACTTGTATTAAACAGGATCATAAAACATACAATACTACAAAGCTTGACTCTAAGACTAAGTACAAACCCCCAACAAACTCATGTTGCCTACCACAAGATAATTCAAGCTTGGCACACACTCAACATTTTCCCACATGCAAGACCCCTTCTATAATAACTCTATAAAAGCGGATAAGGTTACAACTCAAGACCTAAGTGCCATAGGCTTATAAGTGACAGGGAACAAGGTGGGGAACAACCTCTGATTACAATTTCTCTTAGTTTATAAAAGGTATACGAGCAAGAGTAAAGGGAAGGAGCAAAGAGCACTAAAAAGATTTTCAAAGAAAAACTATTTGCACTCCTTAGAGATTTCAGTAGCTATCTCTTAGTTAAATTGATTTATCCTTAAAACCTATAGACACTTAAGAGCAACAACAACCTAGTACACGGTGGGTAATAGGTTGAGGTTGTCAAAAGCCAAAACTTCAATTATGCCGAAGAAAGGCTGAGAGATAAATCAGCCATTTTCCTAGCCTTCACCCTAGAGTGGCACGCGGCTCAATGACAAGATGGCTCTAGTCAAATTAGATCGCAAAAATCTGATTAGTATTTTCTGAAATCTTAAGCCTTATTGCGGAAGCTTAAGGCTTAAGACTTAAGAATCAGTAGTAAAATTATCTTTGGTCTAAAAGTAATTTTGGAAATAATTTTAAAACCCATTTTAAATTAACCTGATCGCTGTCTAGAAGGAACAACACAGAAACGTTGGTCCCTCTGTACAGAACTCTTTCACCATTTAATATTTGATTTCCACCAATTGTTCCAAGTCAATAAAAATAAATCTAAGGCGCGTACAAGAATTCTAACAAGACAAAATACCCATCTTCACTTGAAGTTTTCTTGTATCCATTCTCCAACCGTTGCACTTCAACAATCATCATTCGATTTGCTTTAATTTTCTACACATAAACACTTCCCACATTTAATAAGCACAAATGAGCATAAGTAATTATATCTAATCTTCATCAAAACTAGGGACTCAACAAATTGCCCCTTTTTGATGATGAAAAATATAATGTGCTTATGCCCTTAAGACAATCAAGACATGCAAGAAGTATTTATCAACCAAAAGAGAATCACACATCCAAACACATGAATCAAGATTAGATATATACAACCAAACTACAAAGTCATAACTAAAAGAGAGAAAAATAAAACTAAAAAAGAGTATAGAAGACCTAATCACCTAAGCACATACATTCTTCCCCCTTTTGACATTATCAAAAACATGATTTGGCACGAATATATCAGAGCAATCAAGGCATGCATACTGAATTGGTATCAGAGCCAACAACGATACCCAAACAATTGGTGGAAACAATCATCAACGATCAAACATGCTAAAGATCAACTTGGTTACTGAGAGGGTCCTTGTTAAGTTGTGTCCCACAATTATTATCAATTTGGCAATTCATGCAAGATCTGGAATAAAGCTTCTTTTATATGATTCGCAAGTTCGTCACAATCCAGACACAGTTTTTGTATTTTGGCCATAACTTATTCATACAGAGTCGAAATCGAGTGGCTAAAATGGCTATGAAAAGATAAAAACGAGATCTACAACTTTCATGTTAAACAGTTTCTGAGATTTAGAGTTTAAGATGGTCAAAAACGAGCCTGAAGTGGAACATAAGAGTTTGGAAATGAAACTCATGTCCATGAGCTCTATTGGACATTAATCCATTATTTGTTACTTTAATATATTTATCATTTTCAATTTAGTAGTCAATAATTATTTTCCTTAATTTAGAATAATTGTTAGAGTTATTATTGAGTTGTAAACAATTAGGAAAGTTCCATAACTTGCAGCCTAAGTAGTTTGTTTTAGGCAAGTTTCCTAATTATATTAGTTTCATGTTTACTAGTAGTTTCCTAATTGTTATTCTAGTTCTATTAGAAAATATTGAGGCTTGTAATTCCCTATTTAAAGGGCTGATGATCAATAGGAAAATAAAAGTCAGAGTGTGAGTTTGTGAATTATGAACTGTTTTTCATACTTTGAGTTTTAATCTTCTTTGGTGAATATTAAATATCTTGGAGTTTTATTGTTTCTTAGTGAGCTTAATTCTCTATTTGTCTTTGGTGACAACAAACCTAGCCTTTGGTGGCGACATAGCTTGAAATTGAACTATTGTTTGAGTACTTTAGTGACCTTGAATTATATTCAATTTGAAGAACGTATCCCTTTTATTGTTCCTTGTTCGAGAACCCATATTTATATACATCAAATTGATATTAGAGCTAGCCCTGGTATTTTCTTACATTTCAAGCAATCTAGTTGAGAGAATTTCAAGAAGAACCGTTCATCGGGACACCAGGAAAAACATCGTCGATTTGATCATTCCAGTAATGTTATTCGTAGTGGAGCTAAGTCTGGAGGGATTAGGCTCAAAGCAACGTAGTTTGAATGAGATGGTTTCCAATCTTAAAGATGAGTGCACGTGAGAAGTTGAACAACAACGAGAAAACCAAGAAACTTCATACGCTAGGAATTTATTTCCCAACGGCTCGTGTGTAAAGGTGCATAGGATATTCAAAGTTTTCGTCTTTGATCCTGGTGGTCACTTGTTTCACTTGGAGGCGCAACCCTAAGATTCGAGGGCGAATCTTTTCAAAAGAAGCAGAGTTTGATGTATGAGCATCGGGAATAAATTAATTTGATTCGTGTTCTCGCCATATTCCAGACATAGTTTTGTATATTGGCCATAACTTCTTCATACGGAGTCGAAATTGAGTGGCTCTACAGACTACGGAAAGATAAAAACGAGATCTACAACTTTCATGTTCGACACTTTCCAAGATTCAGATCGCAACATGGTCGAGAATGAGTTCAAAGTTTGTCATATGAAACTGGAAACCCAAACCAACGTCCTAAGCCCTATTGGACGTCTATCTATCCCCTTATGGTTGTATTTTATTTATTATTTTCAGTTTATTAGTTAATTGTTACTTTCTTTAATTTAGGATAATTGTTAGAGGTTTTATTGAGTTGTAGTAATTAGGAAAGTTCATAGCCTGGAGCCCAAGGATCTTGCTTTGGCTAGTTTCCGTATTATATCCTAGTTTCTTAAATCTAGTATATTTCTATAGTTGTGTCCTAGTAGCATTAGAAAGGTGGAAGCTTTGTAATCCCCTATATAAAGGGTTGGTGATCAATTAAAAAAGGCAGAGCCTGAGTTTGTGAATTATGAATTGTTTTTCATACTTTGAGTTTTAATCTTCTTTGGTAAATATTAAATCTCTTGGAGTTTTATTGTTCTTTGGTGAGCTTTGATTCTCTGTTTGTCTTTGGTGACAACAAACCTAGCCTTTGGTGGCGACATTGCTTGAAATTGAACTATAGTTTGAGTACTTTAGGGACCTTGAATTATATTCAATTTGAAGAACGTATCCCTTTTATTGTTCCTTGTTCGAAAACCCATATTTATATACATCAAATTGGTATCAGAGCATAGTTTCTGTGCCTTATTTACGCACAAGAAGACACACAAAATGATAGCTCAAACTAACATCCCAAGAAATTGGCCATTAAACATAATCAAAATCAAGCGTTAGTGCCAAGCACAAATCAAATTAAAACCTGTCATCAGAAAAAGAAAGAAGAAAGGAGAGAAATATTGCATGTCAGGGAGAGGGAAAGTAAAGCAAGAACCAAATTGTCTAATGACCAACACAATGAACAAGGACATAGATGGAGGGATTGGATATTTGTAGCTGAGGAGGGAACAGGGCCTAAAGACGAAGCTGTTTATAGCATGGATGGGAGCAATTAAACCAGCTAATAGTGCCTTTGTTCCTAATCATCCCGGATCCACCGAATCTGACCCTCCAACTGAGCATGATTCATAAGTTGAGTTTCTTTCAACATAAGCAACTTCTGTTTCAAATCTTCAACATCCTTAAGAACTTCTGAACCTGAAGTACCAACCTTAGTATCTTGATCCCCTAGACCATCAAACCCACAAACTGTCAAACTCTTAGCCTCCAATTTATCATTAATCGAATGGAGGCTGTCTCCATAATTCTGCACTTGAAGTGCTGGAGAACCCTTGTCATCAAAATCCCGTAGGGCTTAAGATGGTTGGCATTGTTACACCCCGAATTCACTAATACTCCATATAGGAAATAGCTACTCACTACAACAGATCATCACCTAGGCCACGAAATTCGCCACGGAAAGTTAAAATTTGTGGCTTACTTTTACAGTTCCCATGGAAATTGCTACGAAAAATTATTTTGTGGCAATTTTCTAAATCAAATTTTGTGGCAGACTGTCCACGAAATATAATAATTTTGTGGCCATTTCAGGAAAATGGCTATAAGTCCAACGTTTTCGTGGCTAAGTTGCCACAAATAATACTTTCGTGGCTAATAAATTTCAACAGAGAAGATACTTTCGTGGCTAAATCGCCACAACAAAAATACTTTCGTGGCTAAATTGCCACAAACAAAGATATTTTCATGGCTAATTTGCCACAAAAAAACATACTTTTGTGGCCTTTTTGAAAATTTGTCACATTTTTTTTGTTTGGCAAAGCACTTTAAAAAAAACATCCATTTTTTATCACAAAAGTAAATTTAAATTAGTTTAGTTGGTTATGTGCTTGTATGAATTATATAAGGTCACAAGTTCGAAACTCTCTATTGAAACTTTTAATTTTTTTTCCTCTTCTATTCTTACTCTCTAATTAGCCACTACAAAAAGTGTGGCCAATAAATTTACTTGCCACGTGAACAATCATGGCTAATTGGAAATTTCCACATGAACCATCGTGACTAATTAATAAAATGTCACGTGCTATTTCGTGGCTAGAATTTGATTTGCCACTAGTTCAAGCGTGGCTATTTTTCTCATTTTAGCCACTAGAGCATTATTTCCATGGCCAACCATTTTGCCACGGCCTTATACGCCATGACAGGTTACGGAATAAATTTTCGTGGGCGAAGTGCTTTTGCCACGAAAATTTCAAGTGTTAGCCACAAATATTTTAGCGGCGCAAGTGATCATTTGTTTTAGTGACTAGTGCCTCCGGGGCGTTGACCGCCACACTCAACCTGAAGGTCAAGTGCTCAGGCTAATTTAAAAGATCTGACACAATTCTAATATAAACCATATTTTCTAATAAATGAGAATTAAATTAGATCCATTATTAAACCAAAGTATTGAAGAAATACAAAGGCCCTAAATATGGCCACTAAACTCAAAACCAAAAGAGTACCGACTATCTTATTAAACCGGCTAGGTGAACTCTCATCTAGTATAAAGCGACGGCGCATCGTACCTCGATCAACCTAGAACAAGAGCTTTTCAACCACACAGGGAAAAACAGAAATTCATAAAATCAGTACAAACTGAGTAAGGCATCAAAACTTTGTAAAATGCATAAAATATACTCTAAAGAGGTTTTGTTTATTTCGAAATTCATTTTGAATGCACATAGGAACTTAAAATCACATAGAGGATTCGATTGCGAATAATTCCCATAAGTGTGACAATACTTAATACATAAGAAGTATCGTCTTTAGAGAAATAAGAGAGCCCACTAATCGATAGCAACATATCACGACATTAGTGAAAGAAAAGGAGTAGTAGAGCGCTCAAGTTATAGTTTGTATGATGAGTAGATTCTAGCCATGGACTTATAGTATGCGTACCACCCTATGCACTCATACACACAAATTAGGGATTTGGGGATCGTCATTCCTAAACAACATTATTAGCTTTAGAAAGTTGGGTTTTGGACACAACTCTAAGTGATGACCCTTTGATTTTACACTTTGATAAAATACTCTCTGTTTACTCCCATTGACCTCTAGGAGTCTTGGTCTCTTTATTAATCAATTCAAGTAATTCCATATGCAGGAAAGAGTAGTCTGATAACTCCAGACTATATGCAAGTCAAACTCATAAATGGGATTGCCCTAGCATAACATGATAATTACATGCTATTGAGTATATAAACGGAAACTCTATCTGCTACCATATGAAGGTTTATGAACTCTAATCTTGCATTCTAAGTCCTATAATCGAGTGATAATTCTTGAATAACAACATATGTTCTCATGACTATATGCAGATGATCATTAATAAAGTCAACATGATATATATAGAAGACATGTGAATCCAATTAACGTATTTCATGCTATAAAAACTTGGCAATCAATTAGGAAGCATACTACGTCATGCATTAATTATCTAAACATGCTATCACTACTTAACACATAATATCATCTGTTTTTTCAAGTGCCCATTTGCCTTCTATCACTGAAGCCTTGTTGACCAATAAAACCAGACAAGTAACTGTTGGATTAACCTTAGGACTGGTGGGTTTGGCCATTGGTGACTCGTTTTGGGGTGAGGAAGACTCGAGGTTGACAAATTTGACGCTAGTAACACCCATAGAAGGCAAGGCTAAGGCAAAGGAACCAAGAGCACCCAAGAGCCGGTTTTGAAACGGCTGGGCCTCAGTGGATGGGCTGGAAATTGGAGTGAGTTGAGGAGTGGGGAGATCAGGTTTGACTTTTCAAGATCTAGTTGAATTGGATTTGATTTTTAATTAAGGAACGTGGACCTAATAGAATATCTACTCCTAGTGTTAATCATTTTGAATTGTCTAAAGAAAGTAAAGAGAGGTGAAGTGACAGAGAGAGGGAAAATGGAAGTGATTGGTTGATGAGAGAGACAGAGAGAGGTGGCCGGTTATGGGGAAGGGGAAGAAGAGGGAAGTGATGGCTAGAGTAAAGACTTAGAAAGGATTTGACGATTTGATTTGTCATAGAATTAAGACCCAATAAATTATGTGACAAATGAGCTCGAAAATATAAAACAATGCTGGAACATGAATAGTAGAGAGGAAAATAAAAAGAAAAGGCACGTAATAAAAAAATTTGATCCTTTTAATTCGTAAAAAATCCAATCACCAATTCAAAATCTACATGTTTTTAGTACCTCCATCCACCGGCCTACAAAATACTCCTTTCATGTGATTTGGATTCTTGGCCATATACAAAATAGCATCTATATGTCCATCCATTAAGCTAGCAAACGGCCCAGCAAAAATTTGTCAAAATTCCCAAAATATTATTAACTCATCAAAAATCCTTACAAAAAAATAAATAAATGCTACTTTTTATTCCCAAAGCTATTAATCATCTGAATTAGTTGATGCAGTAGTTCCGTATCTAATTTAGCTGTAATAACATCAAGAATATACTCCGCCTTCTCTTGAGGTCGAAGGTTCGGACCATAGTCAATTCTTATTTTTTTTGCATTGATAGTTCTTATATTAATCCAAAATCCGTAACTAGTAAGCAGATTATTAATCCAATTTACGACTTTATTTCACTCGAATTTATACATAAAAAAAAAAATGCAATAAGAAATACTACCTTCGCTTTCAAATGAAAGTGACGCTTGACTTTTTGAGCCGTTTTTGACTCAAGGCTACACTTCATATTTTTTGACAATAAAATCCCCAAATTTGACAAAAATATCCATTTGCATATCCTTCATGTATAAAGTGTCACAATTATCTTTTTTAAGGGTATTCGGGTAACTTTATCTCCCTTNTTCAAAGTGGGAATATGAATAGTGTATCGTCACTTTCATTTGAGAACGGAGGGAGTATCAAATTTTGATTCATAAAACAAACCTCGCATATGAACCAAGTTCGCATAGATTCAGCAATTGATATTCTGAAAACCTGAAAGACATGAATTTTATGTAGATTTAATACCTTGATTAAAGTAAGTAGAGAGAGAAAATAAATTAAGCTAAAGAGAGAAAATAAAGAGAGAAAATAAATTAAGAATTGGTTTACTCATAAAACTCATTTTTTTATTTTTTTAAACAAATCATCAATAAATGATTAGTTTCCTAATATGAACCTAATTTTGTTTTATCATATTCATTTTTTTTTATATTTTTTTATGTTTCTTATCAAATGTATACTATCTATCTTCACTTTTATCTTGATTATCTTTTAAGATTTTCACAAAAAATCCAAAAAATTGAGAAACTTCCTAACCTACATGGTGCACCGAGAGCTAATGAAAAGTTTTCCGATATATATATATATATATATATAAGAGAATCGGCATCCTAATAAAACTCATTTTTGGTTTTTTAAATAAACTTATCATTAAACAATTAGTTTCCTAATATGAGTCTACTTTTGTTTTATCATAATCATTTTTTTTATTGTTATCTATAGTTTGTTAACAAAGGTATACTATCGATCTTTACTTTCATCTTGATTATGTTTTAAGGTTTTAACAAAAAAATCCTAAAAATTGAGAAAATTTATAGCCTATGTGGCATCGAGGGCTCCCGAAAAGTTTCCGATTTATATATATAATATTCAGATTATATTAGATTGGGTTAGAATTATAATTATAATTCCGTTTATGATTTTTCTATTAAAAAATTGTGAAGCCACCTTCTAAAATTGAGTATTTTTTTTTCCACCCACCTTATTGTAAAGGACCGGAATTCTCAAAAGAGAAGATTGCCTTTTGCTTAATGCACTTTTGCTTTTGCGAAATATGTTGATAAATGCGATGGGGAGAATGATTAAATTGTGTGTTTGTAAAGGAAGTCACCACCGTACTTTAGGAAAATTTGGAACTGTTGTGAAAAGGCGATTAACACAAACATTTAGGAAGACACCATATTATCGCCGATTTGCACCTCATTCCTGAATGAAAGAGACTTGAGTTCGGGGGTGTAGAACAAGTTGGAGGCCACCTAGCGCTTTGGTGATAACGGGTCTTCGAATGGATCAAAACCTTTGTCATGATATTTACAGGCTGAGCACCCAATTTATGCTTGCCATGTTGGTTGTGCAATAATTATGAGCAAGAAGTTTGGTGGTCCCTTTAGATGCTTAGGGACAAATCAATTTAATGAATCAATCTTACCTAAAGCACATGCTCATGGATGGAGTCAATATGGTAAACCACAAGTGATTGGTGCATGAACTCCATTTATAATATATTTAGGCAAGTTTTATGCTTTGAAAACAATAATTTAATTGAACATGATTTATTTATTGATGCTTAGACAAGTGAACATGATGCAGGAGTATGGAGAAGAGTTTTAGTTGATTTAGGAGTCTTATAGTTTGTTTGCTAATTTTAGTTGGAGTCAATAAAGTAAAGATATTCTGAGAGTCATTTTAGGAATATTATCTTTTAGAAAGTTTATCATTTAAGAGTTTCAGTTTGATTTACTTTCCTAATTTAAGTCTAGATTAGTTTCATAGTTCTAGTTAATTTCTTTTAGTGCAAGTTAGTTTATTTTCTTATAAATAGGGCTCCTTGTAAATGTTTAGAGGGTGGTGTTTACGTGATTGTGTAGAACATTGAGTTCAGCAATTGAAACATCCAAGATCAATTTTTCTCTTGATGTTGCGAGTTTAGAGAAGAGTTATCTTGTTTATCTTTATTACTTTGTTCATAAACACAAAATACAAAAAGAATTATTTTATTTACGCTTTCGCATTCTACATCAAATTGGTATCAGAGCTAGTTTTGGAATTTCCTTAAACTTCAAATAGTCCAAGATCAATCATGGTGATGTATGTTCAATTCATGGGAGGATAATCACATAAAGCTAGATCAAGTTCGTGACCAATTGATAGCATTAAGATGGGAACAACAACTTCTCATCAATGAAGAACTTCATGCTGCATGGATAGTTTTGAGCAAGCAAAACAAGAATTGAAAAAAATTGCAAGAATCTCAAAGGGTTGAAGATCATAATGAATCGGCTGAAGTTGAAGAGGAAAAAGTAGAGATCTTTGTTGAAGAAGATCGTGCTAATGATGATCACTTGCAAGATGGAAAAGAGTTCATTGATAACCAAGTTGGTTATGTGTTGATGGCCAAGGATATATTTGATGGAACGACCCTTGTTCCACTGTCTGTTCCCATGGTTCCAAAGATAAGTTCTTTGTTGAATTAGTTCCCCAAGAGTTACCAATAAACACGAGTATGGATCATCAAGTTGGTTTTGTTTATCCATTCCCAATTTCATGCAAGACAACATTCTATAATAACCTTGAAGAGTCCAAGAACGAAGAACAACAACAATTTGGTGAAATCAAATTTGCTAGAGATTATTGATGAAGAGCTTGTCTTTGCAATATGAGTAGTGCAAAGGGTCCCATCAAAGCTTTGCTACTTCGAGAGGAACATATGCATCAAGACAAGGTTGTTATTCATTTAAGCATCTTCTACATACTAGAATTGAGGACAATTCTTTTTCTAGAAGCGGAGTTTGATGCAGGAACATGGAGAAGAGTTCTAGTTGATTTAGGAGTCTTATAGTTTGTTTCCTAATTTAAGTTGGAGTCAATAAAGTAAATATATTCTAAGAGTCTTTTAAAAATATTATCTTTTAGAAACTTTATCATTTAAGAGTTTCAGTTTGATTTACTTTCCTAATTTGAGTCCAGATTAGTTTCCTAGTTCTACTTAATTTCTTTTAGTGCAAGTCAGTTTATTTTCCTGTGGATAGGGCTCATTGTAAATGTTTAGAGGGTGGTATTTACGTGATTGAGTTAAACATTGAGTTTAGCAATTGGTTCTTGCGTAGAACTTTTTATAAGGCTTGCAAGTTTTCTTTATTTTCTTAATCATGCGAGGTTATTGAAACAGCCAAGATCAATTTCTCTTGGAGTTGCGACTTTAGAGAGGAGTTATCTTGTTTTTCTTTATTACTTTGTTCATAAACACAAAATACAAAAAGAATTATTTTATTTACGCTTCCGTATTCTACATCAGAACATGAGATTGATTTTACGCCAAGTTCGTTTGGATCCTGAAACAAGGAATCAAACCAACAAATTACATGATGTATATCATGTAGAAACTAATCATGATATTAACAAGATCATGTCACCACACCAAGAAAAGAAAAATGGGGTAGAAGTGGAGTAGAAATAAAATATAGAAAGAATTTAAGAAAGTGATTAAGAGATGATTAGTGTGCCCTCGGATAACTCCTTGGATTAGAACATCCTTGGCTTGAGTATGATCTTGACAAGATCTTGATCCTTGGACGAGGATGATCAGTGCTTGACCTTTTGTGCCTGATAGTGTTTGGGTTTGTGTATTATTTGTGGTGTTTGAGCTGTGTTAAGGATGTGTTTAGAGGTTGATTTGCGGAGCTAGAATTTGCGTTTGGATGGTGGTGAGAAATTATGAGGTTGAAGGTGGATGATGATAGAATGAATGTTGTTGAAGGAGGATGAAGATGGAGATGTATTTAGCGCTCTCTCTCTCTAATTGAGCACTAGTCGGGGAGCCCGTGTGATGCACCAGGTTCAAATTTTTTCTTTTTTATTTTTCACTTATGTATTGAGTTTAGTTAACGACATTATATGTACTTAATGTGGATAATTCAAAGAGACGATTCTACATTTGAATTTACTTATTGAAGTATGAAAGTAACTTTAGACACATTCAAATACATAACATTCAATATAATTATAAATAATAAAAACTTAATACAACAATAGTAAGAAAAATAATAAACTTGTAATTCATATTTCATATCTATATAAACACAAACACCTTCCCTTCCCCCTTCCCAGTGCCACGTGTCACTTATTAAAAGTTTGCTAACGTGGAGCTATACCTAGCGAATAAAATAAATAAAATAAAAAATCAAGAATACCATTACCAAAGGCTATGTAATAAGTGCTAATAAATGGCTTTTATGCAATAAGTATTAGTGACTAAGGTCGCTAATTGTTGTAGCTAAATGGTTACTTATCCCAAAAACATGACGATGGCCCTTTAGAGTACGTGATCATCTTTTTAGTTTTCAATTCTTGTTCACCCTATAAAAATATTCAGTTCCTAATTTACACTTTACACTTATACCATCTTTTGTTTTAAAACCTTTATTTTTTTTTTATATATATTGCAGTTAATTACATTGATAAAGTCCTTAAATTCCAAATATGTATAGGTCGATCTAACTCGGCACAAAAACATGAACCAATCAAAACGGTGGGAAACTGAAAATTGGAAAACCGAGCCGATCAAGTCGTGCAATATAAATTTTTACCTCTATTATATTAGGCATTTTAAGCTGGCCTATACTTATATTTAAAAAAAATAATACTTGAAACCCATTATAGATACAAATGTAAGGGATTATTCAACTCCACATTGTTATTTCTATACTTTAGTTGGAAATTCCTTATATTGATGTTCGATGTGGGACAACACTCATTTTTATACTGAATACAATTGCTCACTCTCTCTATGCAATAGTGAGGCACTTTTAGTGATTTTTAGTTAAGAAATAAATTGTTACTAATCCAAAAAAATGATTATTGCCTTTTATATTATGATCATCTTTTTAATTCATAATTTTTTTCATCATCAAAAAACTCCATTCATGATTTATACTTGTCATAAACGGTATAAACCAGTCAAAAATCTGTGAAAACCGCAAATTGAAAAACCAAACCAAGTTGTGTTGTGTAAGTTTCAAGCTCCATTAAGCATTTTAACGAAGATGGCTTATGCAAACCTTTTAGGCCTCTTAATTTATAAAATTACCCGAAACCCATCACAGATTAGGTGGCATAATCTGAATGCAAGGGATTCGTCGGCTCCACATTGCTATTTATAGATTTTTATTTATAGAATCCTTATCCTGACATTCGAAGTGGGAAAACACTCAATTTTCATACTGAAAAAAATTTGCCAATTTTCTATTCCCACTTGCGACATTATCACAATGCAAGGGATTCGTTAGTTTCACATTTTTATTTATAGAATTCATTTGAATATTCCTTGTGCTGAATTTCGATGTGGACAATATTGGTTTTGCATATTGAATACAATTGTCCCTCTTCACTCTCTATGTAACAATGAAACTTTTATAATAAAGAAATGCTATTATTTTCTATTTGTAATTCTTAAAACGATAACAAACTTTTAGCTTCTATTTTCACTAACTTTTCTAAATGGTTTCATATTGTTTTTCCTCCCCAATCTATATATTTGGTAGGTTTAAAAACTTGAATGAAAAAGTTTTTCAAATTGCTGCAAATAAGTGGTAACTATTGTATTTCCAAAAACATAGTGATTGCCCTTTCAACTATGTGATCATCTTTTTCATTCCAAATCTTTGTTCATCATTAAAAAAAAAAAAATTAAAATGACAGTCTACACTTATACCATCTTCATTTTTCAATTTTTTTTTTTTTTTGTCTACTATTACAACCAATTGATATTGAGTCCTTAAATTCGAAGTATGTATACTCTTGTTGAAAAAATTACATATATAAAATTCAAAATTGTGCTGCTTAAATTCAAAAATTGCCTAAGAATTATCACAGGCTTCGCAACATAATACCAATGCAAGGGATTTGCCAACTTCACATTGTTATTTATAGAATTCATTTGGAGATTCCTTGTTCTAACTTTAGATGTGGAACAAAACTCGATTTTCATCATATGGAAGACAATGGCCCATTTTTTCTCTCTCTCTATATATATGTATGGTGCGTATCATTACCGTAACAAAATTAATACACTTACTAACACCTAAAAACAACAAGTAGATAGGGCAAACAAGGGTCGATCCCACGAAGAATGAATACTTACGTTTATGCAATTGTGATCACTAAGGGGGAATTTTTAAGGGAACTAATGAATCTAAACTAAACTACTTAGAAAAAACTTTAAAAGAACTCAAACAAATAAATGGATATGCATTCAATAGACAATTAGAAATCTATCATGCAATACTATTCAATCATAGACACATACAATTGCTAATCAAATAGATTGGCTGCGTAATCTTAGACGCTAAAATTTCTGAACTTTTCTTACTATGTAGTTAGACCCGGACCATCCCTAAAGATCTAATTCTAACCATTAGAACAACCCCAATACACCAGTGCATATGATTCAATTCAATGGCAGCATTAACGAATTAGAAAGTAATCACCAACCCTAAACAACCACATACCACCAGCGGGGCAGATTTAGCGTAGATCATGTCTTACTCTAGCCAAATTAAAGCCGTTTGACTGTTCAAAACTTGAACTAGTTGCCACTTGGTGTTAATTAGTCTATGCAATTACGGACATAGATAATCAACTAGCTATAGAAATCATGTTAAACCAATTAGTAGCGCTCATAATTAATCTAACAATCAATCATGAACATTAATAGCAAATAAGACATGAATATATGACCTATAATTGCTTAACATAAAAATCAAACCACTTGTCTCATGAAAATTATTACATGGCTTCAATCTAATGTGTCTATTGAGAAAGAGAACTAATTACTCATATCTATAATATATTAAAAGGGGGTGAAGCAAATATAGGTTGCCACATCATCACCCTAATTAATGCTATTTTGTTAGAAACAAAGAAAAAATAATATATGATTAAGAAGATTTGAACCCATGACCAACAACAAGTTATAATAAGACCATGACCATGGCATCTATCTTTGTTATATGTTAACATAAGTTAAAGATTTTATTATATGGGGTTGAAATTATAAGACATTTAATAACAACTCAATTTTTTTTTAATATCTTTTCACATTTGTAAATTGAAAATCTTTTTGAGAGTTGCTAATAATAATAGTATGTATATAATATACAAATAAATTGTAAATTATCTATTTATGATTATAATATTATTTATCTATGGAAATATTAAGGGGAAAAAATATAAACATCATCTCAACAAATTAAAAGTAAAGTACCTAAAATAGAGAGAATTTAAAATATCCAAAAAAAAAAATACACGTATGAGAATGCATAAAAAGGTATATTTTTTCAAGAAAATATAAATAAGGCAAAATACCTTACAAATACATGACAATTATGATATAACTCTCACATTAAAATTATTAGTTTTTAAATAGTATGAAAAGCTGAGCTGGCTTATCATTTGCACAATTAAGATTATAATCAAATTGAAAATTTCTCTTCCAATTTAAAAGAAAAAAGGTACCTAAACATAGTGGATGAATGCAATTTTTGAATGTTTGCTTTTTCATTTTACTAATTAT